>CM072824.1:35187875-35447784 GCA_036937905.1 Salvia rosmarinus | reverse complement strand
TATGACCGTGGTTGTGATCCCGGGACCAACTCGGGTATGTGATCTTGGTATGTTTCGAATGGTGTGAGTGATATGTTATGAAGATAAATGTTTCTTATGAACAAATAAACTATTGATTTCTCATTTGAAAGAAAAGTTTATTTGAACAAGGTTATAAGTTTTGAATATTATGATAGCATTTACCAGTCGCCTAGTACTCACGCTGACCTCAAAGTGTTTATCTTCTTGGGTTGAGCATGGAAGAGGTGTGTGGCTTAGCGAGAATAGCTATTTTGTTTTTAATCTTGTGAACTATGTGGTTGAGTGTGTCATGTCTTCACACATGACATTCATTAGTCTTCATGTTACCTTGAGAGCATGAATCTATACTTTTGTTAAGCATATAAATATTTAATCTCTATGTGCTTTGAAGTGGTGCTCTCGTTTGTGGATATGGTCGTTGTTGGGAATTTTACGAGTGCGAGGTTGGCTTACTCTATTTACAAGCGTTATATTGTCCGTTTGTTTCAAAACTTATTTTCTAAACCACTCTTTTATTGAAAGATTATCGTTAATTAAACCGATTCACGGCTTGATTATTTAGTTAATTAAGTAATTAAATAGTCGGTGCGTGGCGATGATGATTAATTTATTAGAATTTTGGACATATATTGCTATTTTATTCAAAATAGCCGTGACCTAGAGTGCATAGGTTTAATGGTTTGTAATGTGTTATTATGTAATATTATGATGTATTAGTGCTATATGGTAGTATTTAAGTATAATGTAATTTTATAAGTTTTATAAAAATTTGGTATCATTAAGCATAGTAGCCGTGAGCTACATTTAAACATTCTTTGGTGTATTGTTTGATTATGTTAAATATTATAGTTGAATAATGTGGTAGAATAATATTTAAGTGTTATAATTTATTAGATTTTTAGAAAAATTATTGGTTGATTTTGGGAATAATCGTGAGCCTATAGTGTATATAGGTGTGTTCCAAATTTTCTATAGTGATATTAATATATATAATGATCATAGTGTAAAATAATACACTATATGAATTTAGAGGAATTTTGGAACAAAGTTTGAGAAATTATTGTTATTCTTGTGAGCTATATTGTGGAGAATAAATTTTAAATTCCTTTTAATCAAGAATAATAATATATTATATGTCTAAAAATTATTTTAGACATAATTGAAATTTTGAGAATTATTAAACATAGTATATTATGTTTACGAAACGTTATATTAAATAATGTTAGAAGCATAAAATAATGCTTAAAGTATTAAATTAATATTGAAAGAAAATATTAATCAAGTTTATCGATTTGCGTGAAATCGAGTATTAAGCGTTATGAAATGAAATCGATTGAAAATTGATTTATATTGAATTTATTCATTAAAAATGTGTTTTATTAAAGATTTATAAAGAAAAGTCAAAATGGTTGACTTTCGAAATTGACGTCTGAAATCGTTCGTTAAATACGCTAATACGTGGCGTATTACTTTTATAAGAATATCTCAATTGTGAGAAAAGATTTAAAAATTGAAATCATTTTATCGAATAACGTTATTATCGTTAATTATTTAACCTAAAAGGTTAAAATGAGACGTAGATCATATTACGCCTCTCTAAATGCAGTTGTTTTCTTAAATCATTGAAACGGTATTAAGATTTATTAAGACTTCAAATTATTATATTATTTATCAAAGTTGAATAAACTTTGAAAATCTAGAAAAGCATGCCAACGTACTAGCGTAAATTTTGCGTAAGGTGGGGCGTGGCTCATGAAAACAGCGAGAAAGAACAGCATGTCGAGAATTGACGTTGAAAAGTAGTGATGGAAAAGCTTTACTATACTCGTATGATAAATCTTTATCAAATGATTTATTTATGATGCTTTATTATGAAACAATATTTATGAAATAGGTTATTTAATTACATGCCCAAAATATTTATGTTTTATGTGTATCCGATCCATGATGTTTGATGCGTAATATTGGGTAGCTCCAGAAACTTTATGACATGTGAATTAAATATCATTGTAGTACCCACAAGGATGATGGAGAATTAGTATCATGCCGAGATGGCAAAGATTTTGTCTTGATTATTTGTATTTGTGTCTGGTGAAAAGGTGCTTTCGACCGATCATGCAAGCGTCTGTGAGGAGGCGCCACTCGTAGCAGAGGTATTGTTGGATGATTATTGTGGTGGATATGGATCATACATACGTGGAAAAATGCTTGGCAGCGATATTTATGGAAAATGATAGAAAATATTTAGTAAGCACGAGTATTTCAAATTAAAACCTCGGTATTATTCTTGTAATGAAATGATAATTTAATCTTGATAAATTATTTTGGCATGAGGCTTTGAGTGCATTTTGTACTCAACCACATATTGTTTTTAAATGTGCGATTGAGTGCGATGATGGTGATGGAGAAGAGATGTTGAGTAGTCGGAGGTCTTTTGGGTATTTATTATATTTGAAAGAAAGAACCATGGGTGCATATAAGTCATATATGCATTCATGCTTTCACTGCATATTTTGAATATTATTGTATGTTGATATTGAAAGTTGAATACATCCAATTATCGAACATACGTTTAAGGACTTGCGACCTTATATCGTAAATTACTTTTGCGTTTAAATAAGGTTGATTATCGAAGTTCGATAAGTATTATTTTGAAGTCTTTGATTATTCTTATTAAATGTGTTGTAATCAACATTTCAAGCTCGGATCTCTACAATCATCCTTTGGATTAGAGGGGCTGTAATATTGTCTTGAAGCAGAGCTCACGACATTCCCATGTTGCATTAGCACCATCAAAGTCCTTGTTTTGAGCATCACTATAGATAACAAAACCATCGGTATCATCGAATGCAGTTAGAGCAGGGTGACATGGCGTTGCTTTAGCTCTTGGAAACTTTGCTCTCATTGTTCACTCCATTGAAACTTTCATTTTTACGTGTCAACTTTGTGAATGGACCACAATCTTTGAGAAACGCTTCATAAATCTTCGATAATACCACCGCCATTCGAAAAAACTTGCGATCTCATTCACATTGGTTGACCTATTCCAATTGCTTATCGCTTCACTTTTGATGGATCTACTTCTATACCTCTCGAAGTAATCACATGTCGAAGAAAAGCAACTTGTTCTAACAAAACTCATTTACGATACTTTGCATACATCTTTCTTTTCTTAATATGTCAATACTGTCCCGAGATGTTCGACATATTGCTCTTTATCTCTTGAATACACTAGAATATCATCAATGAACAAAATGACAAACCGATCAAGATATGAGTAGAAAACTTGGTTCATTAAGTCCATGAAGACACACAGTGTTTGAGAGACCAAAAAGTATATGATGAATTGAAATACCATATCTTGTTCTAAAGTTGTTTCGAAATATCATTCTCTTTAATTTTTAGTTGGTGATAACCCGATCTCAAGTCAATCTTGAAACACACTAGCACCTTTAAGTCGATCAAATAAATCTTGATCTGGGCAATGGATACTTATTGTTAATCGTCGATCTATTCGGTTCTCATTAATCAACGCGCATTCTTAGGGTTCCATCTTTCTTTTTCACAAATATCAAGAGCACCCAAGGAGATACACTTGGTCGAATAAATTCTTTGTAAGCAAGTCTTGCAACTGAACTTTAAGTTCTTGCAATTCTCTTGGTGCCATTCGAATGCGGTGCTTTTGAGATCGATTGTTGCCCCAATTGAGATCTGTTGTAAACTCAACTTGATGGTCGGTGGAATCACAGTAATTCCTCGGAACACACGTCCATATTCCCTTACTCTGGTACTTAGTGATCTTACTTTTGTCGGATGGTGTTTCGGTCATGTTAACTTAATACCCATGGCCCAATACTTTTTTCTTAGCATTTTCATTGCTTTCATTGCACTTATAATCTTTAATGGAGCCTTTGTTCTTGCACCATGAAACAAATTTTTGGCTCTCCGGATATTGAATCTCCACTTCCCGCTCACGACATCTGAGTGTTACATGATTTTTACCCATCCAGTCCATTCCTAGGATTATATCAAAATCTCGCATGTCTATAACATGAAGGTCGGCTTCTAGTTCCTTTCCTCTAAATCTATTACTACGCTTTTATCATCCTAGAAAGTTATAATAGTTTTCTGAGAAAGGAACACTAACTTAATGCATCACAATCAACATAGCAAGGCATTTCAAGATTGGAACAAAATTTTGTAGAGATAAGCGATGTGTAGCTCCGAGTCAAATAAAACCAAAGCTGGAGTATTGGACACTTGAAGAATACACGACATCGTACGCTCCCATCCATTAGATTATCTTACATGAGACATGGCAAAGACTCGGGGCTTTACTTTCTTTTTAGTACTTGCATTTTCTTTTCGGGCTCCTCTATTTATTTGGGCAATTATATGACACATGCCACGGTTTTCCACAAGAGTAGCACATATTCTTTCCTGGCAACATTCACCTTTATGATTTTCTTGCATTTTGGGCCTTTGAGGCTTGGTTGCTTGCGATGTTTGCAGAACCTATCGAAGAACGTGATACTTGTTGCCATCTCTTGCTTGACCGTTTACTTTCACATTTTCCCGAATTCTCCCTTTTTCTTTTTCCATAAGAATAACGGTTCTCATCTTGGATTCAAACCACTAGAAATTGCTTGTGCTCTTTCAATTACTTCTCTATAAGTTGCCAATTTCAAGCCAGCTAATTTTCCTTGAATTTTCAGTCGCAACCCTTGTTCAAAATGGCGTTCTTTCTTCTCATCTGTATCAACCAAATACGGTGCAAATCGAGACAATCTATTAAAATTTCTTTCATATTCAACCATTGTCATGTTGCTCTGCTTGAAGTTAAAAAATTCAATTTCTTTACGTGGTCGATATGATTAAGGAAAATAACGATCCCTAATCAAATCTTTGAAGTCATTCCACGTCAAAGCTTGACGTTGTTCATGAGCGATTGGGAGTTGTGACTCCCACCAATAACCTGCTTCAACCAATTGGTATATAGCACGTGAAACTTTTGTTCTTGGTAACAACCCTTCAACTCAAAATCCGCTCGAGAACTCGGATCCACTCCTCAATATTTTCACGGTCTTTCATATCCTTTAAACTTTGGTGGATCCATCCTTCTAAATTGATCAATAATTTCATAACTTCTAGGTTGGTTGTTCACGCTACATCTCGATTTGCTTGTTCTTCATAAACCTTGCAGCGTTTTTAGCCCGAGCAAAATCTACACCATTATACGGGGTTTGTGGCCCATTTTCTTTTGCGGATTACGTCTTGGCGGCATACTTTAATTTCTAAATCAAAGATACAAGTCATTTACTTTGGGACCTAGGGTTATATTTCAAGGAATTCTTTCTCATATCATGAAAATAATTCTTAACTTGAATACTAAAGTTCATAAGTTAAGAAACACTTCATAAAACCTTCATCTTCAACTTCATAAAGAATTATGGGAAGCAGATAAATCTTTAATTAAGTATCAAGCATAACAAATCAAAATACTTTGTCCCTTGTGGACAATTCTTAACCTTTCTCATTGCTTTTGATACAAAACTTTCAAACATTATCCCGACACAATATTTCTTTTCATTTCACTTCATTGCATACTCACATCATAACTTTGGAAAAACCATTAAACATTTTTCAAAAACAAAAATTACGAGAGTCGGCGTTGAGAAGCGATGTGGCCCACATTCTCTTCTCAATCAAAAGTTAAAATCTTTCAAACACATATAATACATTCGTAATATTAGCAAGTCTCAGGAGGTAAACCTTGCTCGATACAAGCTATAACCCCCCATTCTTGTAATAGAGACATTACTAAAATCTTTCTATCTTTAACAATTATAAAATAATAATAACAATAATAATAATATTGGTAACTATTATATATAGCGTGAAGGTAAAAATTGTGAATGACAGGCATATACCCTATAAATATGTATATGCAAACCTGAAACAACAACAAAACAACACCAACGAGCTTACACCAACTAGGGACACGCCGCCATCAATATATATATATATATAGTACTCATTAAAAGTCATTGCATTTCAACATAGTTTTAGTCAAAAACCGATTAATTTTGTTCTTAAACACACTCGAGTACTAGCATAGTTTGAAACATATTTAAATAAAACATGATCACGAGAGAATGTATGTGGAGCTCATTCCAATCGGCATCAGTAAATCGACTTCATTTTGCAAAAACATATATGAAAATTGGGGATGTGAGCATGCGAACATACTCGATGGGAATACTGCTGCGAAGTTATAACCAATTCGCGTAATGCACACAACATAATTTTCACGACCCGACAACCTAATCGGGTAATTAGGCGTGACTCGGGATTAAGAAGAAAATTTAACGACAACGGTTCAAACATATGTCAGAGAGAAAGATGATAACAACTTTCTTTATGAATGAATCTAACATTTACGGTTGATAAGGTAAAATATAAAGTAGGTTTCCAAGAATATTTTATCAACTAAGTATTTATCAACAATTTAAAACAAGGAATGACAACGATTCAACCGAATAATATTGAATCAGCGAAAACAATATTGAATCCAACGAAAACCATTACGAACATTAGAAATCCTTGTTCACGAACATTGTACATGATCACTTTTATCGTATGGAACATATAAGCAAGTAAGGTCAAAACTGACTTCGAAAGCGTGGTTGAGAATTAGGTATGAAGACATAACTCTGCAGGCGACAAAACATGTTAATAATAATAGAACAACATTTAGAAGCTCCTAGCGATTCGATTCGACATTCTCTCCGCTCAACTCGCATATTTAGAAATATATGCGGGCGTAGTCTAAAAATGCACTCGGTGGGTATCATAGAAACATAAAAACATTGCTCTTAGAGCTATATGAATGACTTACCATAACATTTGCAATACACGGGGTTTTTAGTGAAATAATGCATGCATGCTTTTCATAAATAAACACTTACTTGCCTTCGTTTCATAGCATCGTCATAAAATATGCATATGCGTGTTCTCATGTCGTCCGATAACTTTCTCTTCCCATATCCACGGATTCTTTCTATGTGTTGAGAAGTATGCCTCCTTCTCAAACACGCTATACAAAGGTAAGCTATCCGGCGTGGTAAATCTCAAACATCATAACATACCCGTGTTGATGGACCCGAAGGAATTACCATGCCACGACCGTACTCTTTATCATTTCTTCTCTTCTTTCTTTCTTTTTCCGTGGATAGGTAAATGCATCATGCTCGTGTTCATGCTTAAAAACGAGTCAGTCATTTAACTTTGAAACTTTAAATATCATAAATCTCATGTCATCTTTCATGCATAATCATATCATATCATTTGAAAACATTTAAAAACATAAGCATATTTTATAGAAAATACTTATACCCCAGCCGGATGTTCATTAGAGCTAAGGAACTAATTCTAAATTCCATTTCTTTCTTTATCCATATTTGGTCCATCAATCCACATAAAGCGGCATACAAGCTATCGAGAGCCAAACAAGAACATTACTTATCTTAGTGCGTAAACACAGACTATCTTCTCGATATCAAGACTAAGACTCTAAGTTCTATGAAAACTTGGGTCATTCGTCCTCTAACATCTTATTAACAAACCGATTCTATCGAAATTTAAAGTAACGTTTATAAGCATCGCCATATCAATACCAAACCAACCAATCATGGTCCAAACTCCGCTTTGATTCATCACCATATGTCTCAATGATCATATAAAACTCAACAATAAGCTTGATCGTCTCATCTTAGCCATCAATCGAAAATCCCTTTAAGGCGTCACAGGTCTAGCGTCGAAAATTACGCGAGGCGTCGTCTAATTCCAACAAACCTATATACATGCTCAACTATCATCAAAGATCATCATTTTATCAATAAAACATAAAGATCAAGCTTTGGCTTTGAAAACCAATTACCGGCAAACAACTAAAATTTTACCCTTTTGAATCGTCGTGAAAAATCCGAATAAATCATTTGAGGCTTTATTCATATCATAGAATCCAAATATGAAGTCAAAATGATCAAATAAAATCAGAAATCCAACATTATAACACTTATGGTTTATGACTTTTGGAAATTTTGTATAATTTCGATTTCAAAGCGTTTTCTTGTTCAAAACGTTTATATCAATCCAATAACACATATATGAAGTAAATTCAATCATAAAACATCATAAATTTAAGATCAAGGGCTGCCCTTTTGAAATTTCATGAAACTTCAATTAAATAATATATGCTTTACAATTTCAACGTTAAGCAATACGTGAGCGTCGAATCTATCATAATATTCATAAATAATCAACACAACATAATCCTTCATAATTTTCAGCATATGACCGAAAATTCAAATAGAACATAGGATCATATTTTTAAAATTTCAAACCGTAAAGTGTTCTCGATGCGAAATTATACCTTTATCTGAAGGACAGTCGGAAATTCAACGGTAGGATCTTCCTATTTTCTCATGCAACTTCGAAATTTAGTGTGTGTTTTAGTGTGTGTGTCGTCGGTTTGGGGCTGAAAATTAAGAAGAAAATGGTT
The DNA here is from genome assembly GCA_036937905.1 of Salvia rosmarinus. Lineage (NCBI taxonomy): Eukaryota > Viridiplantae > Streptophyta > Magnoliopsida > Lamiales > Lamiaceae > Salvia > Salvia rosmarinus. Next base: position 35,439,200 of record CM072824.1, on the reverse strand, counting down.
CCAAAAGTATACTTATATAATTAATAAGGGCAAAATAGTAATTTCACATTATAAATTAAATTTTCTTTTATTTTCCCAAACAAAATGGTGCCAACACACCATATTCTAGAAATTCCATAAAATAATTCCCATATTTTATTCTTGAATTTTCGTAATTAATAAAAATAATAATAATAATAATGTATTTTATGTAATTTTCAAAATATTGTAGAAAATTCCATAATTAATTCCCAAAATTCCAAAATTGAATCTTATTTTCTTAACACCTTAAACTCATCATTTTCATCAATATAAAGTTCAAAATTATAGAATATATAATAGGAACTCACTTTATAAAAATAAGATTTAATTCCATTTTTGTAAATAATGGAATTAAATATTCCATTTATTCTTAAATCCTTCAAAATCACTTTCTAAATTTTCCATCATCAAATATCATTAAAATATAATAATTAAAAATATTTTTAAACTTAAAACCATTTTAAATATCTTGCTCTTCATCCGAGCTTGATCGTGACAGCGGCGTCATGGCGTGATTTTGAAATTCTCAATTTTCGAAATCAAAACTTGTGAGCATGTACCTATCATCTTAAGACCTTGGAATCTAGGTCTTCTTATCCTAAATAAGATCTGAGAATCTTGTCTCGATTCTACCTCGATTCTATCGTCTCGACTAGAAGCCAACACAAAAGCTTCTAGCTTAAACAAATCCTTTCATAAGGATGCAATGCCCTTCTTATTAAGCTCTTAATCACGAGCTAATCTCTGTTACAGAAATACGGGGTATTACAATAATGAACTCTTCTTTAGCAGTTACCCTTGCGGGTACTCATTATTTATCGCGTTGGGTAGCCCCTTGTGGGCCTCTTCGAGGGTAAATCTTTAACATTTAGCCCTTGTGGGCCTCCTCAAGTGTAGATCGCTACACTAGGTCCGGCCTCCTCGAGGGTAGATCGCTACACTAGGCTTGGCCTCCTCGAGAGTACTTCTTTAACATTCTAGCTCACATGCATGCACAAAACACAATAATGATTATAACCATACAACGTACTTACAGATAGAGTAAACCCCACCTCGTGTAGACGTTTCAAAATAAAGCCCTTCTTTAGCTCTTGCTTGGTTATTCGTCCTTGAGCTTGGATGTCGTGCCACTAGCACTTTAACATTGCTCTTAACTAAGTTTCATATGTCCAAATAATTATATAAGACTTATCAACACATAAATCATAGTCTTGACCAAAATCAACAATAGCTTATGTACATAACTTATGTCCAACGTGAAAATTTGCACAAGGCGTGCGTCTATCTTGGATGAACCTTTATATATGCTTAGATATCATCAAAGATCACAAATCAATCATCAAAATCAAAGATTAAAGCTTTAGCATTGAAAGCCCTAATTAACGTCAACTAAAATTTTCCAAATTTTGAATACATCGGCCGAAAAATCCGAATAAATCATTTAAGATTTATTCATATCATAGAATCCAAATATGAAGTCAAAATGATCAAATAAAATCAAAATCCATATTACATGAGCTAGGGTTTTCGATTAAAAGGGACTTTGCATAAGTTCGATTTCAAAGCGTTTTCTTGCTCAAAATATATTTATATCAATCCAACAACAAATATATGAACAAATATCAAGCATATAAGCAACATAAATTCAAGATCAAGACCTCCAAAATTTTGAAATTCACCAAATTCCAAAGAATACACATATGTTCAAAATTTCACGTTAAACAACTTATCGGTGATTAATCTAACATAATATCGAGAAATAATCAAACAACAACATATTCTCTTCACAAAGTTCAAAATGACCGAAAATTACATATGCACATAAGTTCATATTTTAAATTTTTCAAACCATAGATGTGTTCTAGGAATTGAATTATACACGAATAGAAGCCGATCAAAAATTTAACTGGTTAGATCGTGAAATTTGAAGCATGAAATTTTCAAAATTTTAGTGTGTGTAGTGTGTGTGAAGCACGAAATTTAGGTGAAAATGATGAAAATGATGAATAGTAACCTATTTATAAACATCCACAAATTTTTTTTTTTTTGCAATTACTTTAATATGATGATTATTCATCATTTCTAGAAATTCAAAATTCTCTACATTTCTTCACATTTAAGGCATAAGATATGTATATTACATATATGTACATGTATATCCATTTTATTACTTCTTCATAAATTTTTCGAATGCATAACAAATAAACGTTTTAATCGATTCTTATATTCAAATCATAGAATATCATCAATTAATCACCAATGCATAAAAAAATTTAAACTTTCTTTCTAAAATCATGATTATAATTTACTAAAACATTAAAACTTATAACATCAAACTTTACATTTTTCAAGCTAGGGCGCGTCCTCGCTCTTAGCCAGAACAACCAGTAAAAAGCGTTCAAAACTTAAATTTTATTAGTTGACAATTTAAAGAAAATAATTCATTCTTAAAATTATAGATATATATATTTATAAATATATATATGTAATATTCCAAAGAAACGAACGACGATTACGGTATTCTAAACCCGTAATCGGTTTTGGCTGTGATATAAATTTTTACGACATCGAATATTGTGATTTCGATACGATATCGCTATAACGAATTCTTTTTATAATTCACTAAGGATTGTGAATTACGGAAATGAAATTTATGAAATGATACGACATTATTATTTTAATGTCAAACACGTATCGAACGTCAGCTTTTCGTGAAATTTTCTGAGCAGTGAAGCATGGAATTAATTTCCATCTTAATTCCTTTATTAAATGGAATATATTTATTTAGTAAGTATGAACTCATCTGCGACCATTTGAGATGAGTCGATTTGAACGCTTTGAGGCGTTAACGCCAACGCCTAGAGACGTTTTGAAAATGAGTTTAATGCTCTGGAAATTATAATAATTAATTTCTATTATTATTTTATATAATTACAGTATTAATAATTATTAAAATCGAATTTTAGCATTTAAACTCGATAATTTCGAATATTAATTTTCGAAAACCCTAAGTTTATAAACTATGGTTTTATCACATGAAATGATACCATTAAATTATCATATGGTATCTAAACTTTATAATATGATATATATGGATATTATTAAGCATTAAATCAGATTTTTAACCATAAAATTCGATGGTTTCAGTTTTTATAAAATTTGAAACCCTATTTTCGAAATTAGGGTTTTTAATGCATGAAATGTGTAATAATTTTATCTTATGCTATTATTTAACATCTAAATCATATATTATGATATATATGATCGAAAATTACATGAGTATCAATAATAGGTGTAATTTATATTTTAAATCCTATTTTCTCATTTATTTTCGATAATTTCGAAAGCAGACTATGTGATGATTTAATTATTTTATGGCATGTATTATATATCTATGACCTATGCTATGATTAATACATGTATTATGTGTAATTAAAATTAAAATCAGCCCTAAACCTACCCCCATGCTACGGCTCTTTCCCATTTTCCCCATAAGTATGATTATCCCTTTAAATCGCCCAATGCATGGAGAGCATCTTAACACTCCTTAATCATCACTTATCCTACTCCCGAGGGATGATTTTCATGAGAGATAGAGAGGGGGTCGCGAGGCGTGAGAGGAGAGGTATGGGGAGGACTCTTCCCATTCACCTCACTCCTATATACACGCTCAACACACTCAACACTCAAACACAATTTCTCCCAAATTTCCTCCAAGAACCGAGAGCTTCATCCTCTCACTTCTCAAAATTTTCTTCTTCACTTCTCCTTCTCCATTCGAAAATCTTAGTGCCTAGCCTTGTTTTGTGATTCCATACCATATCTGAGGTAAATATGGACCATAGTATCGATTCTTATCCTTCTTGTTCAAGAAAATCGAACATGTTTTAGAGATATATGTATGTGTGTTCAAATTTCCATTTGTGTATATATGTGTTTGAATGTTCTTGAGCATGAGCTATTGTTTATATATGTGTCTTGAGGATTTTATTTTGAAAATATATGAGAAATATGTTTAGATGAACATAGACATGGTATATGAAATGCTTGTAAGGATTTAGCATGTATATATATGATTTTGAACCATAGTATGTATTAGAATAATTTTCTAAAACTATAAAATAAAATGGTGATGACGAATGTTCTTAGGTGTTTTAGCTTGATTATTGTTATATAATGTGTTTAGAACACATAGGAATTGATTTAAAAATTTTGAAAACCCTAGCTTAAATGTTGTTAATAATTGTATGAGCCATTCATGTATGTACCTTAATGTATAATTTTTATTTCAAGCTTGTAATGACATATTATTGCTTTAGAACCTTGATTATATGTTCTATGATTTAATTAGAATTTTGAAAATCCATTGCTATGTTTCTTGAAAATACCGTGAGCATTATAATTTTATAGGTTGGTGTATGATTTTATTTTGATCATGCAATGGTGTATTAATGCTTTAGTATATTGTTTATGTATTGTGTAAATTAATTAGAATTTTGGAAATCAAATACTAATTTAAATCAAATAAGCCGTGAGCTTTGTGCTCTTGAAGGTGATGATTTAATTAGTTTTGATAAATATTAGATGTTATATTAGTATACTATAGTGTATAATCATAGTATATAATTGTTGAATTTTGAAAATCAAAATACCATTTTGAATCAAAGCAGAGAGCTATCGAGCTCCATATGGTGATGATTCAAATGTTTTTGGTTGATGTTATGATGTTACAATGTTATAGTATAATGTTTAATCATGTTGGAATTTATTTGGAATTTTTAGAAATTGTTTGCTAATTATTTGGTAATTATCTTGTAATTACCGTGAATAATGCTATATATTATAAAATGAATGGTTATGGTGAACTATAGGTTATATTGGTGATGTATATTGATGTTGGGATATTATACTATGTATATTTCAATTTTGGGAATTTTTGGATAATTATTCCCTAATTATTGAAATTACCGTAAGTATATATATGTATATATATTAATAAATAGCAAACAATATCATATGAATTTTATAAATTCATATTCTGGACCATAGTGTATAATAATGCACTATATTGATTTAGAAAATTTTTCAAAAGTCATTTGACATTTTTAAATTAATTATCGAGTTTTCGATAATTAATAAGGATATTTAAATCCTTTTTAAATCAGTTTATTAATAAAATATATGTTTAATTAATATTCTGGACATAATTAAATTTTACAAAATTTTATGAACATAGATTGCTATGTTTGAGACAAACGTTCATTTTATAACGTTTTAAAACCGAAAATACGCATTTTATTTATAAAAAGGTTTATTAAATGCGAAACTATTTATAAGTCCTTGATTTACGTGATAAATCGAGAAATAGGACTTTATGTTTTCAAATCGATCAAATTCGATTTATAAAACGAAATAGTAAGAAATTACTATTTAAAAGTCAAAATCGTTGACTTTGTTGACCAGTGTTGACTTCGTTGACTTTTTAAGTCAAACGTACGATATTACGATTTATAAATACATCAATATGCGTAAGATATACTAATTGAGTATGATACCTCATTAGTAAGAAAAGATTTTGCAAATGAAATCTATATATCGAAAAACGTACTTATACGTTGAAAGTATCTCGAGGATCGAGAACAATTCATTATCGTGTTAGACGTATTGAATTCACTAAGAAATTCAGTCTCCATCGATATGAAATATCGAAGTTTATCTTAGCTTTTGAAAGTCTCGAGAGACTTGAGCGACGTACTAAAGCCTCGCTTTTTAGTAAAAGGTGTGGGCCTTGAAGCAATGACGGAATTTGACGACGAGCGAACCTAGACTTTTACAACGAACCATAGTCCAAAGTGGGCTTTTATCTTTAAAATGTGGGTCTTTTCACCCCACTAAAATGTGACTTTCTTGTTATTCAAAATGAGTTTATTTACGATTTATTCTATTCTCTGTTATCAAATGTTTACTACATTACCCGCCAAAATATTTCGTTTTGTGTATGGATCCTATCTGTTTGCCGGGTGAAATTTCTGTGGAGATAGTTGGAACTTTATTATGACAGGGTTATGTCATTTGGTCGCGCCTTGACCTTTTTAATGTCGGGTCTGTGCGGGATGATAAAGCACAGCTAGGATTGGCGTGAAGGTTGGAACTATCTGTTGTGTTTAGGAGTCCAAAGGTCCTTGACCGATTTATCTAGAATTTGTGGTTTATACCTTGAATGCATATCGTCTTATATGTATTCACACACTTCTCATTGCTATACTACGAACTCCTTTATTTATGCTTTATGTTTATAAACTATTGAGGTCCGTCGGATCGGGCCAAGTTTTGGGGTCCCATGGCTAAACCTTTTAAAACCATTATGACATCAACTCATATCCTCTTGAAGCATGTTATTTTATTTTTATGCATCTTTATTTTATCCATGTAACCCTAAAATACTACTCCTAGTATTAGTCGCCTCAGGTCGGGTTGGTCGGAGTGGGTTAAGTGATGTGAGTGGTATCTGGCGCTTTTGCTCTTTGAAACCCAAATCCTTTTATTCTAAGTCTAGATCGAGTCACTGGACTTCTAGAAATCTACTGACTCCTCTCAACACTCCATCACATCGAGCTCAACCGGGAAAAAGGTAACTGCATTTCTTTCTCAAACTCATGAAATGGAAAATTTCTGCATGATGAGCAAGTTAAAAGAGCTTTTGAGAAATTTTATTATTTTGAAAATTTTTGGAAGTTGAGCAAGAAAATTTTTTCCAAAAATTTTGAATTGAACGAATGCAAATGCTCAAGTATTGAAATGGAAGTGTATGGTAGTATCGGGTGAATGATCAACATGGAATGAATGAATCCATTTTTGATATGTATATGAGTTGATCATGATTGTCATTTTGAAATCGTATTTCCAAAATTTTAAAACAAGACTTTACTTTCCAATCTCTCAAAGTTTTGTTATGATGAACGATATGTTATCATGAGACGAACTTAGACTCTAAGGAGCATGCTCACGTATCATGAAAGAACATAGAAATACGAACTTCTTTTCCTTATGAGAACAAAAGAGCGATAGGAAGAATGAAAGTGACGATACCCTTGAGCACGGAAGGCGAAGACGGCGAGAAGGATGAGCGAGGGCGACCTCAACCTTTAAGCTGAACGACGTCGGCACTTCATCATCACTTCGACACGAGTGAGCAGCAACACGAATCATGACATGGACGCCACTTACGGCTTCAGAATGTTCAGCCTCGACTTAAAGACCCGTATATGGTAGGCGTATTACGACGACGTACGTCTCGATTTACATTTTTGCACGATCGCGCAAATTTCCTGCACTGCGCAGTAAATTTGTTTTAGCTAGATCTCTCTCGTTAGGACTCCGATTTACGCATGGTTTTCACCTACGTACTCCTAACGCACTGATCTTCATTTGTTATGAAGAACAGAATCCCTAATTCTGTCTCTAGAATACGATAGAGTCTGTTGAACTCTAGCTTAAGTGTTTGATATAAGACAAGGATCTCGTGGCATATATTAAGATGTACTAGCTTATATGTATACGTTTGGGTAAGACTAAGAAGGTAAGTTATGGTATGTATTGTACATTATGATGTTGCCTACCTTATAGAATTGTTTAGTTCTAGCCTAGTTGCTTGTCGTTATGCTATCCTTTACATTTTTGAGATGACGATAGTTGACTTTACGTTAGTTTTAATCGTGGCGGATGGAGGATCGCTATATCGCTAGGAGGAGGTAGGACCCATGCCCCACCCGAGGAGCTGATGCGCACTTATAGGAATGTTGGATGTCTGGGGAAGACTTAGGCGAGTTTACGACTACCTTCGGTTGTGGAGGAACGCCTTGAGCCTATGGGCGCAACCGATTACGATGGCATCAAGAGACTCCTAGCTATACTCCCTTGTACATGGGATGGTTATGCCCAGAGAGGTATCGGAGACTATATTTATCGCATTCCCGAGGCTATGATTTGATTGAGGATACTTGAGTTCGTGAGTCACGACTTACGTGTACGATATCTCGAGCCGCGCCTATGGGACCTATCTCGCCACGGGAGTACACTTGCGTGACAGTCGCGGGTGGCTATACCTTGAGGTTCGAGGCAGGTTGATCGGTGATACCCCATGCATCGGATGGGCGAGGCGGGATATGCGAGGTAGATAGGCGCCACGCCACAGAGCCTTGGGAGAGCCCGTCTTGCCACCAGCGGTTTTGGACACCCAAGACGTCGCCGCTACGCCCCTACCACCCGCATCCGATCCACCACCACCAAGGCGAAGCCCTTCCACGGACAGCGCGAATGAGAGTATCGATGCCTTCCACAGCTATGACCCGACCGGTATGCTACGGTCCGATCCGCCACAACTACGACTTGTGCGGTGCGGATAACCCGGACCCTAGCGCGACACACGATGATGGAAGCGGTGGTGCGGGACCATCAGTGCGACCTCGTGAGGGCGATTCGGATGGGAAGGCGACTCGAGAGGAGGAAGACCACGAGGAAGGCGCGCGAGTAGGAAGGAACTCGTAAAGGCGTTAAGCGATGTTTTAATTAAATTTGTTTTGTTATGACTAGCATGTGTGCTAGCTTTTCCCTTTTTATTTCAGTACCAAGGTTCTAGAACTCGGATTTTTCTTTTTAGGCCGTGTGGGCCCGAAACCTTGCTATTTCTATTCCCTGTGATTCTCGATGTTGAACATCTTATTTTTTTGACAAACCTTGTTTATCTATCTACAAATATTTTTGACCCAAGTGGGGCTTTTTGATGACAATTGTCTATGTTAAGGATGAGTTGTTCTATTTTGATATCGCTTTGAGAAGAAGCTATGAGAACCTTATGTTGTTAAGTTGTAGCGTTAATTAATTAACGATGATATGTTTTATATAGCGAATGCCTCGAAGAAATCGGAAAGAGAACCCGGAGGTCGAGGAAGACCTAGAGGGAGGTAGAATCCCGAGCAAGAACAAGAGGATAATCCCAACCACCGCTCACCTCAACCCGATCGCGGGATCGAAGAACTATTTCTAAGGAAAAACCCTCCATTTTTAACGGAAGGAGCCCGAAGAAGCCGAACAATGGGTTAGAGCCATTGAGCGGTTTTACCTTCTTAAGGTGCAGCACGGAAAGGATGTCGTGTGTTACCTTCCACTGATCGGACCAGCTCGACTTCGGTGGGAGGCGGAAGAAGACTTTTGGTTTTGAGCGACGAGGAATTCTCGTGGGAGGATTTCAAGAGGGGCTGTATGAAAGTACATCCTAAGAGCTATAAGAGGAAGAAAGAGCGAAATTTTTCCTTAAACAAAAAGGATGTCGTGACCGACTATGATCGCACTTTCGCAAAATGTCGAGATATGCAGGGCGGGTGGACACCGACTTGAAAATGTCGGAAAAGTTCAGGTCAGGGCTAAGAATGGAGATACGCATGTCTCTTGCCAGCCACGGAGACCTATCTTACACCGAAGCTCTCGCACGAGCTTTGGATATTGAGGCGGCCATGACCGAGAATAAGTCGGTGTCGTCTCAGGCACACGGTAATTCGGACAAAGGAAAAGGGAACTGGGAGCCCAACCGCGGGAATAACAACCGCGGAAACTATGGAGAAGCAAGTCCTGGCGCCGTGGCAAGGAAACACGTGCGCAGGCGACAGGCTGGAAGAAGAAGCGGCTTATGCTCACGCCAAGGGACCACGAGGAGCGATCGAGGCACCTCAATGCCCTAGATGCCATAGAGCACACAAGGGTGTGTGCACGGAAACGTGGTAAGCTGTTACAAGTGCGGGCAAGCGGGCATTACGCCAACAATTGCCCAGTGTCACGTTCGGATATAAGGCCGAACCGGCGGGGCAATGCTCGACCACTAAAGGCTATCTGACTTCAACCCCGGCCGCCCGCAGCGGTTCCAACCCCAACCCCAAAGAACTCTAGTGGCAACAACCCGGCGGTGGTGCGGCAACCCCAATGGCGGCAGCAACAACAACCCCGCAGAATCGATGGCGACCACCGCCCAACAACGGCGAGCGGCACCACCAGCGCCAGCCCGGCGGCGGCAACGAGCAGGCGACGGCCGCCGAATCAACAAGGACCAGCGCCTCGTCGACCTCGGCCGGCTCGGGCGAGCCTCACGCCTTTCATGGGAGGCGAGCAGACAAAACCAAGGAAACTTGGCGGTATGGGAGTTCTACTCGACCTACCGTTATAGTATTGTTCGTCACGGTGCTTCGCATTCTTTTATTGCAAAATCATGCGTAGAAATGTTGGGCCTTAGGTCTGAAAGGTCAAGCCAGGATATGAGAATCTCATCGCCCATAGGAGGGATTATGACTGTTACACACTTTTGCTCGAACCTAGAGTTGACATTAGGATCACTTAAGGTTCTGGCTAACGATCTAAACATAATACCCATGGATGATGTAGACATAATCCTAGGAATGGACTGGTTAGCTAAGAATCATTCCACGATTCTATGTAAGGAAAGGAAAATTTCGTTTCACTTTCACGGACAAAAGCTACGCATTTCCACGGGATCGGCATGGGAAGAAGAGTCCCGATAGTATCGACACTACAAGCTGGGAGGATGATGAACCGAAGGGATGCCATGCATTCCTTGTTTATTTGAGCGAAGAGGATAAACCCGAGCGGGTGAAGACATTGAAGTTGTCCAGAATTTTCGGACGTATTTCGAGAATCTACGGGGCTGCCTCACGATAGACAACTAGAGTTTACCATCGACTTGGGCCGGATCAGCCCGATGTCGGCGCCTATAGGATGGCCCCAAAGGAACTAGAAGAGCTGAAAATCCGAATCGAGCTTTTGGATCTAGGATTCATTAGGCGAGTGTTTCACCTTGGGGGCGCTTTGTTGTTTGTTAAGAAAAGGATGGTTCTTTGAGGATGTGCATCGATTATAGAGAATTAAATAAGATGACACTAAAGAACAAATACCTTTACCGAATTGATGACTGTTTGATCAATTGCGAGGCGGGGTATTCTCTAAAATTGATCTTAAGTCGAGGATACCATCAGGTGAAAATCTGATCCGAGGATGTACCTAAGGCGCATTCGAACGAGATATTGTCACTATGAGTTCATAGTTATGCCATTCGGATTAACCAATGCACCACCGTATTCATGGACCTCGTGAGCAGTATTTCATCCATTTTGGATAAATTTGTTTTGGTCTTCATAGATGATATCCTTATTTATTCAAAGAATGAAGAGGATCATAGGGAACATCTACGACGGTTTGCAAACCTTGAGAATGAAAGACTCTTTGCTAAGTTTAGCAAATGTGAGTTTTGGTGAAGGAAGTTATGTTCCTCGACACATCGTGTCTGTTGAAGGTATAAAAGTAGATTCGGCCAAAGTAGAGGCCGTGCAAGAATGGAAATCACCAAAGACTCGGACGAGATTAGAAGTTTCCTAGGATTAGTGGTTACTATAGGAGGTTCATCGAAGGATTCTCCAAAATTGCAAGGCCAATAACTTGACTACTTGGAAGGAATCAAGTTGATTGGTGATGAGTGCGGCGAGTTTCCAAATACTCGAGGAAAAATTGACGATGCACTAGTTCTAGCAGTCGAGCGGACAAGGGGTATGTAGTCTATCTGAGGCGCATCTAAGATTGGGCTGGGTTGTGTTTTGATGCAAGAAGGAAAATTGATAGCTTATGCATCCCGACAACTCGGACCCCACGAACTGAACTACCCAACCCACGATTTGGAATTATAGCGGTGGTTGATGCCACGAAATTTGGAGACACCATCTCTATGGTGTGAGATGTGAGATCTTCACGGATCATAAAAGTTTGAAGTATTTCTTGAACAAAGAGATCGAATATGAGACAAAGAAGATGGCTAGAATTAGTAAAAGATTACGGTTGTGGTATTAACTATCACCGGGCAAAGCGAATGCACGATGGTGCGCCTTGAGTCGTGAAACCATACCAAGTTAGGATGTCTCTTTATCTGAGAGGAAAAACTCGTTGAAGAGTTTGGTAGGATGAGGATTGAGCGGTGGAACCGCTTTGAGACAATTGTGGTAGTCAGCTACACTCACACTAGCATCGACCTAAGAAAAGGATTGTCGAGACAAAGGATGGAGGAAAAGTTGGAAAAGATCAGAGAAAGACTAAGGTGCGAAGGATTGAGAATTTCAGAGCGCGGATAACGCCTTATTATTTGAAGGAAGGATATGCGTTCTGACGATGCGAGCTTGAGCGAAATCATGAGTGAGGCTCACGATCGCCCTACACCGCCCACCCGGCGGTACTAAGATGTACCAAGACACGAAGGAAAGTTTTGGTGGGAAGGCGTGAAGCGAGACATAGCTTCTTTAGTGAAACTGTCTTGTTTGTCGACAAGTGAAGGCACTATACCAGCGTCCATACGGAAAGTTGCAACCATTGGAAATCCACAGATGGAAGTGGGACGATATAACGATGGATTTCGTTACAAGCTTACCCAGTCGAGAAGAGCAAACACAGCCATATGGGTAATTGTGGATAGACTTACCAAAAGTGCTCACTTTCACCTATTCAAAGCACTTATGGATCCGATAAGTTGGCACGGTATGCGTTAAGGAAATTGTGCGACTACATGGGTGCCTAAATCTATTACCTCGATCGAGACTCCAAGTTCACATCCGATTACGGATTAGCTTGCGAGAAGGCGGAGTGCGAGATTAAATTCGATCTGACATTCCACCCACAAACCGATGGACGATCGGAAGAAACGATCAAGCTAGAAGATATGCTTAGAACCGTAATTTTGGATAGAGGTGCAAAATGGGAAGATATTTTACCTCTTGTCGAATTTGCTTACAACAACAGACTATCAGCGACGATCGGCATGGCCCATCGAAGCCTTGTATGGCGAAGTGTAGATCACCACTTTATTGGGATGAAGTCGGTGAGAGAAAGGTCATAGGGCACGATGCGTTGAGCGAAATGATCGAGATCGTTTGACAGATTAGGTGAGGATAAAAGAGGCTCGGGACGGGGCGAAATCTTCTGTTGATCTGCGTAGATCCGAGCTACGTGTTGAGAATGGAGACAAAGTATTTCTTAAGGTCTCTCCATCAAAAGGTTGTCGGGGTTTAGCACGAAAGGAAAGCTTAGACCCGTTTTATAGGACCTTATGAGATCTAGAGGATAGGTCCGATGGCTTATGGGTTGGCTCTTCCGCCAAACTGGGGAATGTCCATGCGTTTTCCGTCTCGTAATTACGAAATCGTTCACAACCCAAAGCATGTGATTGACAAGGCGGCGTGATCCTCGAGCGGACATGAGCTATAAGGAAGAACCCGCAGCCCATACTTGACCACAAAGTTCGGCAACTACAGACAAGTCGATCCCGTTAGTCAAAGTCTTGTGGAGACACCACGGACGAGAAGAAGCCCGTGGGAGCTTGAAGAAGCGATGAGGGAAAAATACCCCGATCTATTTTGCTAGAGGTATACAAATTTCGGGACGGAATTTTTCGTAAGGGGTGGAATGTAATATTCGAAAAGCGAGCGTCGATTACGGTATTCTAAACCCGTAATTAGGGTTTTGCAGTATATAAATTTTACGACATCGAATATTGTGATTTCGATACGATATCGCTATAACGAATTCTTTTATAATTCACTAAGGATTGTGAATTACGGAAATGAAATTTATGAAATGATACGACGATATTATTTTAATGTCGAACACGTGTCGAGCGTCGACTTTTAGTGAAATTTTACGGCGGTGAAGCATGGAATTAATTTCCATCTTAATTCCTTTATTAAATGGAATATATTTATTTAGTAAGTATGAACTTCTGCGACCATTTTGAGATGAGTCGATTTTGAGCGTTTGAGGCGTTTTGAGCGTCGGCGTCTAAAGGCGTTTTGAAAAATGAGTTTAATGCTCGGGAAATTATAATAATTAATTTCCTATTATTATTTTATATAATTACAGTATTAATAATTATTAAAATCGAATTTTAGCATTTAAACTCGATAATTTCGAATATTAATTTTCGAAAACCCTAAGTTTATAAACTATGGTTTTATCACATGAAATGATACCATTAAATTATCATATGGTATCTAAACTTTATAATATGATATATATGGATATTATTAAGCATTAAATCAGATTTTTAACCATAAAATTCGATGGTTTCAGTTTTTATAAAATTTGAAACCCTATTTTGAAATTAGGGTTTTAATGCGTGAAATGTGTAATAATTTTATCCTATGCTATTATTTAACATCTAAATCATATATTATGATATATATGATCGAAAATTACATGAGTATCAATAATAGGTGTAATTTATTTTTTAAATCCTATTTTTCTCATTTATTTTCGGTAATTTCGAAAGTGTGACTATGTGATGATTTAATTATTTTTATGGCATGTATTATATATCTATGACCTATGCTATGATTAATACATGTATTATGTGTAATTAAAATTAAAATCAGCCTAAACCTACCCCATCATGCCTTTCTTTCACTTTCCCATAAGTATGATTACCCTTTTAAATTGCCCGATGCATGGAGCATCTTTAACACTCCTTAATCATCATTATCCTACTCCCAGGGCTGCATTTTCATGAGAGAGAGAGGCTGGGGTGAGAGGGAGAGGTATGGGGAGGGCTCTTCCCATTCGCCTCACTCACTACCTATACCTCAACACATGAACACTCAAAACACAATTTCTCTCCAAAATTTCGCTCCAAAGAACAGAGAGCTTCATCCTCTCACTTCTCAAAATTTTCTTCTTCACTCCTTCTCCATTCGAAAATCTTAGTGCCTAGCCTTGTTCTTGTGATTCCATACCATATCTGAGGTAAATATGGACCATAGTATCGATTCTTATCCTTCTTTGTCCATGAAAATCGAACATGTTTTAGATATATATGTATGTGTGTTGAAATTTCCATTTTGTGTATATATGTGTTTGAATGTTCTTGAGCATGAGCTATTGTTTATATATGTGTCTTGAGGATTTTATTTTGAAAATATATGAAATATGTTTAGATGAACATAGGACATGGTATATGAAATGCTTGTAAGGATTTAGCATGTATATATATGATTTTGAACCATAGTATGTATTAGGAATAATTTTGAAAACTATAAAAATAAAATGGTGATGACCGAATGTTCTTAGGTGTTTTAGCTTGGATTATAGTTATATAATGTGTTTAGAACACATAGGAATTGATTTAACAATTTTGGAAAAACCACAGCTTAAATGTTGTTAATCTAGTGAGCCATTCATGTATGTACCTTAATGTATAATTTTATTTCAAGCTTGTAATGACATATTATTGCTTTAGAACCTTGATTATATGTTCTATGATTTAATTAGAATTTTTGAAAATCCATTGCTATGTTTCTTGAAAATACCGTGAGCATTATAATTTTATAGGTTGGTGTATGATTTTATTTTTGAACATGCAATGGTGTATTAATGCTTTAGTATATTGTTTATGTATTGTGTGAATTAATTAGAATTTTTGGAAATCAAATACTAATTTAAATCAAATAAGCCGTGAGCTTTGTGCTCTTGAAGGTGATGATTTAATTAGTTTTGATAAATATTATGATGTTATATTAGTATACTATAGTGTATAAACATAGTATATAATTGTTGGAATTTTTGAAAATCAAAATACCATTTTGAATCAAAGAAGCCGAGAGCTATTGAGCTCCATATGGTGATGATTCAAATGTTTTTGGTTGATGTTATGATGTTACAATGTTATAGTATAATGTTTAATCATGTTGGAATTTATTTGGAATTTTTAGAAATTGTTTGCTAATTATTTGGTAATTATCTTGTAATTACCGTGAATAATGTTATATATTATAAAATGAATGGTTATGGTGAACTATAGGTTATATTGGTGATGTATATTGATGTTGGGATATTATACTATGTATATTTCAATTTTGGGAATTTTTGGATAATTATTCCCTAATTATTTAAATTACCGTAAGTATATATATATATATATATTAATAAATAGCAAACAATATCATTTGAATTTTATAAATTCATATTCTGGACCATAGTGTATAATAATGCACTATATTGATTTAGAAAATTTTCAAAAGTCATTTGACATTTTAAATTAATTATCGAGTTTTCGATAATTAATAAGGATATTAAATCCTTTTAAATCAGTTTATTAATAAAATATATGTTTAATTAATATTCTGGACATAATTAAATTTTACAAAATTTTATGAACATAGTTGCTATGTTTGAGACAAGCGTTCATTTATAACGTTTTAAAAGCCGAAAATCGCATTTTATTTATAAAAGGTTTATTAAATGCGAAACTATTTATAAGTCCTTGATTTACGTGATAAATAGAAATAGGACTTTATGTTTTCAAATCGATCAAATTCGATTTATAAAGCGAAATAGTAAGAAATTACTATTTAAAAGTCGAAATCGTTGACTTTGTTGACGATGTTGACTTAGTTGACTTTTTAATTCAAGCGTGCGATATTACGATTTATAAATACATCAATATCGTAAGATATACTAATTGAGTATGATACCTCATTAGTAAGAAAAGATTTACATAAATGAAATCCATATATCGAACGTGCTTATCGTTGAAAGTATCTCGGGATCGAGAACAATTCGATTGTATCGTGTTAGAGGCGTATTGAATTCACTAAGAATTCAGTCTACATCGATATGAAATATCGAAGTTTATCTTAGCTTTTGAAAGTCTCGAGAGACTTGAGCGGCGATACTAAAGCCTCATTTTTCGTAAAGGTGTGGGCCTGAACGCAGACAGCGGGATTTTGACAAGCGAGCGAACTGGGACTTTTACAGCGAACCATAGTCGGGTGGGCTTCTTATCTTTAAAATGTGGGCCTTTTCTTACCGCACTAAAATGTGACTTCTTGTTATTCAAATGAGTTTATTCTGATACTTATTCTACAACTGTTATCAAATGTTTACTACATTACACCTTAAATATTTCGTTTTGTGTATGGATCTGTCATTTGCCGGGTAGAAATTGTGGAGATAGTTGGAACTTTATTATGACGAGTTATGTCATTTGGGTGCGCCTGACCTTTTAAATGTCGGGTCTGTGCGGATGATAAAGCACAGCTAGGATTGGCGTGAAGGTTGGAACTATCTGTTGTGTTAACATATGCTTGCAGAGTGATTGTCTTGTATGCGGGATTCGGCGGTCACGGCATCGTAGATGGGAGCCTCACTCGACTTTTATTATTTATTATTATTATGTATTGTGACTATGAGATCGGACCATACACACCAAGAAAATGCTCGGCGAGCTATGTTCTGACGAAAATGATTTGGTAAGCCTGATGCATTTTAACTAAAACCACGTGACTTACTCGATATTGGCGGTAATCCAAATGTCATCAAATGTTTTCGGCATAAGTCCATTGAGTGCAATTTCTTGTACTTAGCCACTGTATGTTTGTTTTTAAATGTGCAGGTTGAGCTCTGATGATGATGATGGGGAATGTGTTTAGGAGTCCAGTGTCCTTGACCGATTTATCTAGAATTTGTGGTTTATACCTTGAATGCATATCGTCATATATGTATTCACACACTTTCCTCTGCTATACTCTGAACTCCTTTATTTATGCTTTATGTTTATAAACTATTGAGGTCCATCGGATCAGGCCAAGTTTTGGGGTCCGATGGCCTAAACCTTTTTAAAACCATTATGACATCAACTCATATCCTCTTCAAGCATGTTATTTTATTTTATGCATCTTTATTTTATCCATGTAACCCTAAAATACTACTCTAGTATTAGTAGCCTCCAGGTCCGGGTTGGTCGGGGGGGTCGTAACAGTGGTATCGGCGCTTTTGCTCTTTGAAACCAAATCCTTTTATTCTAAGTCTAGATCGAGTCCTTTGGACTTCTAGAAATCTCTTGACTCCTCTCGACACTCCATCACATCGAGCTCAGCAGGAAAAAGGTAGCGCATTTCTTTCTCAAACTCATGAAATGGAAAATTTCGCATGATGAGCAAGTTAAAAGAGCTTTTGAGAAATTTTATTATTTTGAAAATTTTGGAAGTTGAGCAAGAAAATTTTCCAAAATTTTGAATTGAGCGAATCTGAATGCTCAGTATTGAAATGGAAGTGTATGGTAGTGTCGGGTGAATGATCAACATGGAATGAATGAATCCATTTTGATATGTATATGAGTTGATCATGATTGTCATTTTGAAATCGTATTTCAAAATTTTAAAACAAGACTTTACTTTCCAATCTCTCAAGTTTTGTTATGATGAGCGATATGTTATCATGAGGCGAACTTAGACTCTAAGGAGCATGCTCACGTATCATGAAAGAACATAGAAATCGAACTTCTTTTCCTTATGAGAACAAAAGAGCGATAGGAAGAATGAAAGTGGCGATACCGCCGAGCACGGAAGGCGAAGGCGGCGAGAAGGATGAGCGAGGGCGACCTCGACCTTTAAGGCGAGCGACGTCGGCGCTTCATCATCACCGACACGAGTGAGCAGCAACACGAATCATGACATGGGCGCCACTTACGGCTTCAGAATGTTCAGCCTCGACTTAAAGACCCGTATATGGTAGGCGTATTACGACGACGTGCGTCTCGATTTACATTTTTGCACGATCGCGCAAATTTCCTGCACTGCGCAGTAAATTTGTTTTAGCTAGATCTCTCTCGTTAGGACTCCGATTTACGCATGGTTTTCACCTACGTACTTCTAACGCACTGATATTCATTTGTTATGAAGAACATAATCCCTAATTCTGTCTCCAGAATACGATAGAGTCTGTTGAACTCTAGCTTAAGTGTTTGATATAAGACAAGGATCTCGTGGCATTTATTAAGATGTACTAGCTTATATGTATACGTTTGGGTAAGACTAAGAAGGTAAGTTATGGTATGTATTGTACATTATGATGTTGCCTACCTTATAGAATTGTTTAGTTCTAGCCTAGTTGCTTCTCGTTATGCTATCCTTTACATTTTGAGATGGCGATAGTTGACTTACGTTAGTTTTAATCGTGGCGGATGGAGGAGATCGCTATATCGCTAGGAGGAGGTAGGACCCATGCCCCACCGAGGAGTTGATGCGCACTTATAGGGAATGTTGGATGTCTTGGGGAAGACTTAGGCGAGTTTACAGCGTCTACCTTCGGTTGTGGAGGAGCATGAGCATGTGGCGCAACCGATTCGATGGCATCAAGAGACTCCTAGCTATACTCCCTTGTACATGGGATGGTTATGCCGAGAGGTATCGGGAGACTATATTTATCGCATTCCCGAGGCTATGATTTGATTGGGGATCTACCAGGTTCGTGAGTCACACGACTTCGTGTACGATATCTCTGAGACGCGCCTATGGGACCTATCTCACTCACGGGAGTACACTTGGCGTGACAGTCGCGGAGTGGCTATACCTTGAGGTTCGAGGCAGGTTGACCGGTGATACCCATGCCGGATAGGCGAGGCGGGATGTACGAGGTAGATAGGGCGACCACGCCCAGAGCCTTGGGAGAGCCGTCTTGCCACCGCGGTTTTGGACACCGATCGTCGCCGCCGCCCCTACCACCACGCGTCGATCCACCACCACCCAAGGCGAAGAGCCCTTCCGCCCGGACGGCGCGGATGAGTATCGGATGCCTTCCACAGCTATGACCCGACCGGTATGCTACGGTCCGATCCGCCACAACTACGACTTATGCGGTGCGGATAACCCGGACCCTGCGCAACACCGATGATGGAAGCGGTGGTGCGGGACCATCCAGTGCGACCTCGTGAGGGCGATTCGGATGGGAAGGCGACTCGAAGAGGAGGAAGACCACGAGGAAGGCAGCGGAGTAGGAAGGAACTCGTAAAGACGTTAGGCGATGTTTTAATTAGAATTTGTTTTGTTATGACTAGCATGTGTGCTAGCTTTTCCCTTTTCATTTCAGTACCAAGGTTCTAGAACTCGGATTTTTCTTTTTAGGCCATGTGGGCCCGAAACCTTGCTATTTCTATTCCCTGTGATTCTCGATGTTGAACATCTTGTTTTTTTGACAAACCTTGTTTATCTATCTACAAATATTTTTGACCAAAGTGGGGCTTTTTGATGACAATTGTCTATGTTAAGGATGAGTTGTTCTATTTTGATATCGCTTTGAGAAGAAGCTATGAGAACCTTATGTTGTTAAGTTGTAAGCGTTAAGTAATTAACGATGATATGTTTTATATAGCGAATGCCTCAAGAAGAAATCGAGAAAGAGAACCCGGAGGTCGAGGAAGACTGGGGGAGGGTAGAATCCCGAGCAGAACAAGAGGATAATCCCCACCACCGCCTCCACCTCGGCCCGATCGCGGGATCGAAGAACTATTCTAAGGCAAAACCCTCCTGTTTTTAACGGAAGGGAGCCGGAAGAAGCCGAACAATGGGTTAGAGCCATTGAGCAGTTTTACCTTCTTAAGGTGCACGACACGGGAAAGGATGTCGTGTGTTACCTTCCGGTGATCGGACCGCTCACACGGTGGGAGGCGGAAGAAGACTTTTAATTTGAGCGACGAGGAATTCTCGTGGGAGGATTTGAGAGGGAGTGTATGAGAAGTACATCCTAAGAGCTATAAGAGGAAGAAAGAGCGAATTTTCTGCTTAAACAAAAAGGATGTCGTGACCGACTATGATCGCACCTACGCGAAATGTCGAGATATGCAGGGCTGGTGGACACCGACTTGAAAATGTCGGAAAAGTTCGGTCGGGGCTAAGAATGGAGATCGCATGTCTCTTTCCGACCACGGAGACCTATCTTACAGAAAGCTCTACAGAGCTTTGGATATTGAAGCGACCATGACCGAGAATAAGTCGGTGTCGTCTCGGGCACAGTAACAGGACAAAGGAAAAGGGCGGGGCCCAACCGCGGGAATAACAACATGGAAACTATGGAGAAGCAAGTCTGGCGCGTGGCGAAACCTGGTGCAGCAGGGCGGTGGAAGAAGCGACTTATGCTCCGGCGTGGGGACCACGAGGAGCAGTCGAGGGCACCTCAATGCCCTAGATGCCATAGAGCACACAAGGGTGTGTGCACGCAAGCGTGGTGGCTGTTACAAGTGCGGGGCAAGCGGGCATTCGCCAACAATTGCCCGGTGTCACGTTCGGATATAAGGCCAAACCAGTAGGGCAATGCTCGGCCACTAAAATTTATCTGACTTCACCCCAGCCGCCGCGGCGGTTCCAACCCAACCCCAGCAACTCCGGTGTGCAACAACCCGGCGGTGGTGCGGCAACCCCAATGGCGGCGACAACAACAACCCCGCAACCCGCGGTGGCGGCCACCGCCCAACAACAACGGGCGGCGGCCACCGCGCCAGCGGCGGCGGCAGACGAAAGCGAGCAACGGCCGCCCGAATCAACAGGACCGGCGCCTCGTCGGCCTCGGCGGCTCGGGGCGAGCTACGCCTTTCATAGGAGGCGAGCAGACAAAACCAAGAAACTTGGCGGTATGGGAGTTCTACTCGACCTACATTTATAGTATTGTTCGATCTGGGTGCTTAGCATTCTTTTATTGTAAAATCATGCGTGAAATGTTGGGCCTTAGGTGCGAAAGGTCGAGCCGGGATATGAGAATCTCATAGCCCATAGGAGGGATTATGGTATTACACACTTTTGCTCGAACCTAGAGTTGACATTAGGATCACTTAAGGTTACGGCTAGCGATCTAAACATAATACTCATGGATGATGTAGACATAATCCTAGGAATGGATGGTTAGCTAAGAATCATTCCACGATTCTATGTAAGGAAAGGAAAATTTCGTTTCACTTTCACGACAAGAAGCTACGCATTTCCACGGGATCGGCATGGGAAGAAGAGTCCCGATAGTATCGACCTACAAGCTAGGAGGATGATGAACGGAAGGGATGCCATGCATTCCTTGTTTATTTGAGCGAAGAGGATAAACCCGAAGCGGGTAGAAGACATTGAAGTTGTCGAGAATTTTGGACGTATTTCGAGAATCTACCGGGGCGCCTCACGATGAACAACTAGAGTTTTCCATCGACTTGGAGCCGGATCAGCCCGTGTCGAAGGCGCCCTATTGGATGGCCCCAAAGGAACTAGAAGAGCTGAAAATCCAAATCCAAGAGCTTTTGGATCTAGGATTCATTAGGTAGAGTGTTTCACCTTGGGGGCGCTGTGTTGTTTGTTAAGAAAAGGATGGTTCTTTGAGGATGTGCATCGATTATAGAGAATTAAATAAGATGACACTAAAGAACAAATACCCTTTACCGAATTGATGACTGTTTGATCAATTGCGAGGCGGGAGTATTCTCTAAAATTGATCTTAAGTCGAGGATACCATCGGTGAAAATACGATGCGAGGATGTACCTAAGGCGCATTCCGAACCGATATGGCCACTATGAGTTCATAGTTATGCCATTCGGATTAACGATGCACCGGCCGTATTCATGGACCTCGTGAGCAGTATTTCATCCATTTTGGATAAATTTGTTTTGGTCTTCATAGATGATATCCTTATTTATTCAAAGATTGAAGAGGATCATAGGGAACATCTGAGCGGTTTGCAAACCTTGAGAATGAAAGACTCTTTGCTAAGTTTAGCAAATGTGAGTTTTAGGTGAAGGAAGTTATGTTCCTCGACACATCGTGTCTGCTGAAGGTATAAAAGTAGATCCGACCCAGTAGAGGCCGTGCGAGAATGGAAATCACCAAAGACTCGTACGAGTTAGAAGTTTCCTAGGATTAGTGGTTACTATAGGAGGTTCATGAAGGATTCTCCAAAATTGCAAGGCCATAACCCGACTACTTGGAGGAATCAAATTGATTGGTGATGAGTGCGAAGCGAGTTTCCAAATACTCGAGGAAAAATTGACGATGCACTAGTTCTAGCGGTCGAGCGGACAAGGGTATGTAGTCTATCTGAGGCGCATCTAAGATTGGGCGGGTTGTGTTTTGATGCAAGAAGGAAAAGTGATAGCTTATGCATCCGACAACTCGGACCCATGACTGAACTACCCACCCGCGATTTGGAATTAGCAGTGGTTCGTGCCTGAAAATTTGGAACACCATCTCTATGGTGTGAGATGTGAGATCTTCACGGATCATAAAAGTTTGAAGTATTTCTTGAACAAAGAGATCGAATATGAGACAAAGAAGATGGCTAGAATTAGTTAAAGATTACAGTGTGGTATTAACTATCACCGAGGCAAAGCGAATGTAGTAGGCGGCGCCTTGAGTCGTAAAGCCGTACCAGTTAGGATGTCTCTTTATCTGAGAGGAAAAACTCGTTGAAGAGTTTGGTAGGATGAGGATTGAGCTGGTGGAACCGCTTTGAGACAATTGTGGTGTGTCGCTACACTCACACTGGCGTCGACCTAAGAAAAGGATTGTCGAGAGACGAAGGATGGAGGAAAGTTGGAAAGATCAGAGAAAGACTAAGGTGCGAAGGATTGAGAATTTCAAGAGGCGGCGGATAGCGCTTATTATTTGAAGGAAGGATATGCGTTCTGACGATGCGAGCTTGAGCGAAATCATGAGTGAGGCTCACGATCGCCCTACACCGCCCACGGTAGTACTAAGATGTACAGAGACACGAAGGAAAAGTTTTGGTGGGAAGGCGTGAAGCGAGACATAGCTTCTTTAGTAGAACCTTGTCTTGTTTGTCGACAAGTGAAGCACTATACCAGCGTCCATACGGAAAGTTGCAACCATTGGAAATCCACGAATGGAAGTGGGACGATATAACGATGGATTTCGTTACAAGCTTACCAGTCGAGAAGAGGAAACACGACCGTATGGGTAATTGTGGATAGACTTACCAAAGTGCTCACTTTCTACCTATTCAAAGCACTTATGGATCCGATAAGTTGGCACAAGTATGCGTTAAGGAAATTATGCGACTACATGGGTGCGAAATCTATTACCTCGATCGAGACTCCAGTTCACATCCAGTTACGGATTAGCTTGCGAGAAGGCTAAGTGCAGTTAAATTCGATCTGACATTCCACCCACAAACCGATGGACGATCGGAAAGAGCGATCAAGCGCTAGAAGATATGCTTAGAACCGTAATTTTGGATAGAGGTGCAAAATGGGAAGATATTTTACCTCTTGTCGAATTTGCTTACAACAACGACTATCAGCGACGATCGGCATGGCCCCATCTGAGCCTTGTATGGCGAGATGTGTAGATCACCACTTTATTGGGATGAAGTCGGTGAGAGAAAGGTCATAGGGCACGATGCGGTGAGCGAAATGATCGAGATGGTTCGATAGATTAGGTGAGGATAAAGAGGCTCGGGATGAGACGAAATCTTCTGACGTCTGCGTGATCAGAGCTACGTGTTGAGAATGGAGACAAAGTATTTCTTAAGGTCTCTCCAGTGAAAGGGATTGTCGGGTTTGGCACGAAGGAAGCTTAGACCCGGTTTTATAGGACCTTATGAGATCTAGAGAGGATAGGTCCGATGGCTTATAGGTTGGCTCTTGCGAACTGGGGAATGTCCATAACGTTTTCCGTCTCGTAATTACGAATCGTTCACGACCCAAAGCATGTGATTGACAAGGCGGCGTGATCCTCGGGCGGACATGAGCTATAAGGAAGAACCCGCCCATACTTGACCACAAAGTTCGGCAACTACGGAGCAAGTCGATCCGTTAGTCAATCTTGTGGAGACACCACGGACGAGAAGAATCCACGTGGGAGCTTGAAGAAGCGATGAGGAAAAATACCCGATCTATTTTGCTAGAGGTATACAAATTTCGGGATGGAATTTTTCGTAAGGGGTGGAATGTAATATTCGAAAAGCGAGCGTCGATTACGGTATTCTAAACCCGTAATTAGGGTTTCTTAGTATATAAATTTTTAGGACATCGAATATTGTGATTTCGATACGATATCGCTATAGCAATTCTTTTATAATTCACTAAGGATTGTGAATTACGGAAATGAAATTTATGAAATGATACGACGGTATTATTTTAATGTCGAAACACGTGTCGAGCGTCGACTTTTAGTGAAATTTTACGGCGTTGAAGCATGGAATTAATTTCCATCTTAATTCCTTTATTAAATGGAATATATTTATTTAGTAAGTATGAACTTCTGCGACCATTTTGAGATGAGTCGATTTTGAGCGTTTGAGGCGTTTTGAGCGTCGGCGTCTAAAGGCGTTTTGAAAAATGAGTTTAATGCTCGGAAATTATAATAATTAATTTCCTATTATTATTTTATATAATTACAGTATTAATAATTATTAAAATCGAATTTTAGCATTTAAACTCGATAATTTGAATATTAATTTTGAAAACCTAAGTTTATAAACTATGGTTTTATCATGAAATGATACCATTAAATTATCATATGGTATCTAAACTTTATAATATGATATATATGGATATTATTAAGCATTAAATCAGATTTTTAACCATAAAATTCGATGGTTTCGGTTTTATAAAATTTGAAACCTATTTTGAAATTAGGGTTTTAATGCATGAAATGTGTAATAATTTTATCCTATGCTATTATTTAACATCTAAATCATATATTATGATATATATGATCGAAAATTACATGAGTATCAATAATAGGTGTAATTTATTTTTAAATCCTATTTTCTCATTTATTTTCGGTAATTTAGTGTGACTATGTGATGATTTAATTATTTTTATGGCATGTATTATATATCTATGACCTATGCTATGATTAATACATGTATTATGTGTAATTAAAATTAAAATCAGCCTAAACCTACCACATCTTGTGAGCTCTTTCACTTTTCCCATAAGTATGATTACCCTTTTTAAATTGCCCGATGCATGGAGCATCTTTAACACTCCTTAATCATCACTTATCCTACTCCCAAGGGCTGCATTTTCATGAGAGAGAGAGAGTGTTGGGGGTGAGAGGAGAGGTATAGGGGGAGGGACTCTTCCCATTCACCTCACTCCTACCTATACACACTCAACACACTTGAACACTCAAAACACAATTTCTCTCCCAAATTTCTGCTCCAAAGAACCGAGAGCTTCATCCTCTCACTTCTCAAAATTTTCTTCTTCATTTCTCCTTCTCCATTCGAAAATCTTGGTGCCTAGCCATTGTTGTGATTCCATACCATATCTGAGGTAAATATGGACCATAGTATCGATTCTTATCCTTCTTTGTCCATGAAAATCGAACATGTTTTAGATATATATGTATGTGTTTAAAATTTCCATTTTGTGTATATATGTGTTTGAATGTTCTTGAGCATGAGCTATTGTTTATATATGTGTCTTGAGGATTTTATTTTGAAAATATATGAGAAATATGTTTAGATGAACATAGGACATGGTATATGAAATGCTTGTAAGGATTTAGCATGTATATATATGATTTTCGAACCATAGTATGTATTAGGAATAATTTTCGAAAACTATAAAAATAAAATGGTGATGACCGAATGTTCTTAGGTGTTTTTAGCTTGGATTATTGTTATATAATGTGTTTAGAACACATAGGAATTGATTTAACAATTTTTGGAAAAACCCTAGCTTAAATGTTGTTAATACCGTGAGCCATTCATGTATGTACCTTAATGTATAATTTTTATTTCAAGCTTGTAATGACATATTATTGCTTTAGAACCTTGATTATATGTTCTATGATTTAATTAGAATTTTTGAAAATCCATTGCTATGTTTCTTGAAAATACCGTGAGCATTATAATTTTATAGGTTGGTGTATGATTTTATTTTTGAACATCAATGGTGTATTAATGCTTTAGTATATTGTTTATGTATTGTGTGAATTAATTAGAATTTTTGGAAATCAAATACTAATTTAAATCAAATAAGCCGTGAGCTTTGTGCTCTTGAAGGTGATGATTTAATTAGTTTTGATAAATATTATGATGTTATATTAGTATACTATAGTGTATAAACATAGTATATAATTGTTGGAATTTTTGAAAATCAAAATACCATTTTGAATCAAAGAAGCCGAGAGCTATTGAGCTCCATATGGTGATGATTCAAATGTTTTTGGTTGATGTTATGATGTTACAATGTTATAGTATAATGTTTAATCATGTTGGAATTTATTTGGAATTTTTAGAAATTGTTTGCTAATTATTTGGTAATTATCTTGTAATTCCGTGAATAATGTTATATATTATAAAATGAATGGTTATGGTGAACTATAGGTTATATTGGTGATGTATATTGATGTTGGGATATTATACTATGTATATTTCAATTTTGGAAATTTTTGGATAATTATTCCCTAATTATTGAAATTACCGTAAGTATATATATGTATATATATTAATAAATAGCAAACAATATCATATGAATTTTATAAATTCATATTCTGGACCATAGTGTATAATAATGCACTATATTGATTTAGAAAATTTTTCAAAGTCATTTGACATTTTAAATTAATTATCGAGTTTTCGATAATTAATAAGGATATTAAATCCTTTTAAATCAGTTTATTAATAAAATATATGTTTAATTAATATTCTGGACATAATTAAATTTTACAAAATTTTATGAACATAGATTGCTATGTTTGAGACAAGCGTTCATTTATAACGTTTTAAAAGCGAAAATCGCATTTTATTTATAAAAGGTTTATTAAATGCGAAACTATTTATAAGTCCTTGATTTACGTGATAAATAGAAATAGGACTTTATGTTTTCAAATCGATCAAATTCGATTTATAAAGCGAAATAGTGAAATTACTATTTAAAAGTCGAAATCGTTGACTTTGTTGACCGATGTCGACTTCGTTGACTTTTTAATTCAAGCGTGCGATATTACGATTTATAAATACATCAATATCGTAAGATATACTAATTGAGTATGATACCTCATTAGTAAGAAAGATTTATAAATGAAATCCATATATCGAAAAACGTGCTTATCGTTGAAAGTATCTCGAGGATCGAGAACAATTGATTATATCGTGTTAGAGGCGTATTGAATTCACTAAAATTCAGTCTACATCGATATGAAATATCGAAGTTTATCTTAGCTTTTGAAAGTCTCGAGAGACTTGACGGCGTACTAAAGCCTCGCTTTTTCGTAAAGGTGTGGACCTTGAAGCGCGAGCGGGATTTTGACAATCGAGCGAACACAGGACTTTTACAACGAACCATAGTCGGTGGGCTTCTTATCTTTAAAATGTGGGCCTTTTCTTACCCACTAAAATGTGACTTTCTTGTTATTCAAAATGAGTTTATTTACAATACTTATTCTACTTTGTTATCAAATGTTTACTACATTACACCGCAAAAATATTTCGTTTTGTGTATGGATCTGTCATTTGCCGGGTAGAAATTTGTGGAATAGTTGGAACTTTATTATGACGAGTTATGTCATTTGGGTCGCCTTGACCTTTTTAATGTCGGGTCTGTCTTGGGATGATAAATGCACAGCTAGGATTGGCGTGAAGGTTGGAACTTCTGTTGTGTTAACATATGCTTGCAGAGTATTTGTCTGTTGTCTGCGGGATTACGGCCGGTCACAGCGTCGTAGATGGGAGGCCTCACTCTCGGCGTTTATTATTTATTATTATTATGTATTGTGACTATGAGATACGGACCATACACGCCAAGAAAATGCTCGGCGAGCTATGTTTCTGATGAAAATGATTTGGTAAGCCTGAGGCATTTTAACTAAAACCACTGTAACTTACTCGATATTGGCGGTAATAATCAAATGTCATCAAATGTTTTCGGCATAAGTCCACTGAGTGCAATTTCTTGTACTTAGCCTGCATGTTTGTTTTTAAATGTGCGGGTTGAGCTCGATGGTGATGATGGGGAATGTGTTGAGGTCCGGTGTCTTTGACCGATTTATCTAGAATTTGTGGTTTATACCTTGAATGCATATCGTCGTATATGTATTCACACTTTCATTGCTATACTACGAACTCCTTTATTTATGCTTTATGTTTATAAACTATTGAGGTCCATCGGATCGAGGCGAGTTTTGGGGTCCGATGGCCTAAACCTTTAAAACCATTATGACATCAACTCATATCTTGTTCAAGCATGTTAGTTTATTTTTATTCATCTTTATTTTATCCATGTAACCCCTAAAATACTACTCCTAGTATTAGTCGCCCTCCAGTCCGGGTTGGTCCGGAGTGGGGTCGTGACAGTAACCAACGAAATGAATTAGAATCGCTTCGAAGATCAAAAACTAGAGAAATCAAAAGCTAGTGACTAGTTTTACCGGATTAGGGTTTTCTGAATAGCCTAAACATAGAATGAAAGATCTAGAATGAATCTTAACAAAAGGATTTCATATCTAGAATCTTCTCACGAAAACATGTGAGAAGCGAAGAATGGGAATTTTCGGGCATACTTGCCGATCGATCTCAAAAGTACTATTCACGAGCGGATCGTCTTTCGATCGTGCTAATCATGAAAATTAATGATAACAATTAAAATCGAGGAGGAATATATTATTATTAATTTATAATTTATAAGAATCAATTTGCGAAAAAATTCACGAAGAACTTAACGAGCAGCAGGAATATATCTAGAAAAAATCCTAAAGCTGTTCGAGCAGACAAAACTCGAACCAAGGGTCTAAATCAATAAGAAATGATTTATAAGACTCAAATTAATTATGAAGCTCAAAATTCAATAAATTTCGAATGAGCATAATTTAATCTCGGACGATGTTTTTCGTGATAACTCGGAATTGACTTATCGGATGCCATCCGAACTTCATGAAATTATTATAAACTATGAAATAAATCTTTTTAAGGATATTTAAGAAAATAAAACCTTAATGTTCCGATAAATCAATCGAAAGCGCGTTAAAACTTAAAGAGTCGGTATCAGCATGTCAAATCGGGTAATTTGACTAGTCTTCTCCCAACCACCACAATGGGCACTCAATATAGGCTGAGAACAGCCCATTTGGATCAGTTTTCAGTAGCTAAATTGTGCCCTCTCTCTCTCTATTTTGAAATTTCTCTCTTTTGTTCTTCAAACTTTCAAGCTTTAATTCTTCTTTCCAACCCATTCCAACCCTCAAATAATTATTATAAGACCATACTAAGGTAGTATTCATCATTTTCTTCATTTATGATAGAGTAGAATTTTTGTTTGATTTTGTTTGAATTTATTTCATGAAGAACCCTAGTTTTGTTCTTCATTTTTCTTCATGACTTTTGAGCTACCAAATTCTCTCAAGCCATGAATGAAATATTCTTAGAAATGTGTTATAAGGTTGTTTTTAAAGTTTGATAATTTTTGGAGCATGTTTTATATTTTTGATTTATGTTATAATTCTTTTTATAGAATATAAAGCATGCTTTTGTGAATATTATTTGATATTGTTGCTTGTTGATATATTAGGAGCATGTATAATAAATATGAGAATTTTTGGAAATTTCTTGTATTTTAAAAAAAAAACCGAGAGCTATATAGAATATTTAAGCCATGGTTTGATTTTTCTTTTTGAAAAATAGTTGAGATATAGTGTTTAATATATGATATGAACATCATATATTAATCTTGAAATTTTTGAAACACATCTCCTATTACTTCCAAAAGGACCGAATATATATATATATATATATATATATATAGGCCTTTGTTTTGATTTTATTTGTTGAAATAGTTGAGATATAGTGTTAAATATATGATATGAACATCATATATTAATCTTGAAATTATTGAAACACTTCTCATAATCTATTGTTTGGACCAATATATATATATATATATATATATATATATATATATATATATATATATATGTATATAGGCCTTTGTTTTGATTTTATTAGTTGAAAATAGTTGAGATATAGTGTTAAATATATGATATGAACATCATATATTAATCTTGAAATTATTGAAACATTTCTCAATTTTATTGTTTGGTGAAACTATATATGTGTATTTTAGGATTTATTTGATTTTATTTGTTTAAAATAATATGATATATGATGTTTAGAAATAATATGAACCTAATATGCATTGTTGGGAATTTATTGAACACATATGTAAAATATGTGTGAGGACAAATAAATTCAAGCATTTGGTTCATATTATAAATATTAGATGATGTTTAATGTTAATATTACATGTTTATTGCATAATATGAACATATTGTGAAGTAAATGGGATTTATTGAATATGTATGCATATATTTCATAATTACCAAAAATAATTATGTAGTGAAAAGCATGTGTTTAATTTTAATGTATGATATGAGATGATATTTCATGTTTAGCATAAGGTATAAGCATGATATGATTTTTGTGGAATTTATTGAACACCAATGTTCGATAATTTAAAATTACCGAAAGTTTAGGCACGTTTACTCATGGGTTAAAATTTTATTTGAT
Source organism: Salvia rosmarinus (assembly GCA_036937905.1). Classification (NCBI taxonomy): domain Eukaryota; kingdom Viridiplantae; phylum Streptophyta; class Magnoliopsida; order Lamiales; family Lamiaceae; genus Salvia; species Salvia rosmarinus. The sequence continues at coordinate 35,407,807 of CM072824.1, read as the reverse complement.
GGTATGAGTTGATAAGTAAATTCTATAGTATCTTAGGGTATAAAATGATTTCATTGAAATTTATTGGATATGTATGCTAATTATTACTAATTATCAAAGCGTAGCAAAATGGTTAAGTATGAGTTTAATTTTAATGGTAAATGATGCTATGATAGTTAAACTATAAGCTTGGAATGAATGGTTGTGATTGTGATGAATGAATGGAACAACATATGCACATACACAATGGTTTTGCATTATGTTAGCAATTAGGGTTATCTAATGCTTTAGCATAGTTTATGTTGTGTATGGTATTGTATGGAGTTGAATGGTTATGTTTATGTTGTGCCGACAAACAAAACCCCAACATAAACAACATAATACTTTATATGCGAGAATCGAAAAGAAATCGACCAATTTCGATAACTTAAGAAGGAATTAACGAGAATCGAAGTTAGACACATATTAGGGTTTCCTATTAATAAAATGATACACAAACGTGAGTTCCTAAGTTAGAAAAACCAAAATCCGAGTTATAACGTTAATACTCAACAATGACAACCTAATACGACGTTAGAATGAGCGTTAAGACAACTCGACAGCGAATAGCGATTATCTGACTTATATAATCTCCGAAGCGAGTTAAGAGAAACAAATAATGTCGTAAAGTGTAAGCAAAGATTCGAACATAAGATGTCGATCCTTATATCTCAAAGGTTGAGTTAATAATCCCGAAGAACCTCATCTATTCCTAAGTACTTACTTACGTGATAACATGTGATCACTTGAATCATAAGTCGAATTCCTTTTATTTGTCGTGTTAATCGACAGTAATCAACATAACCTACTAGGGCGTAACTATAATTGTTAAGTATAGTTAGTGGCTTGAGAATATCCTAATATACCAATCATAACTTGAATACTAAACAATCTATAACGTAATGACATTTAGAAAAACACTAAGGCTAAGAGTGGGGATAGGCTCGGAGTATATGACTCAAAGTTGAGGTTCGTTTATGAATGATGAAGTAAAATAATTTGGGAATGTAAGATAATAGAAATTATCTTAAAACCATCACATGAAATCATAAAGAAACCACAATTGGGAACCTTAAGTAAGTAATTTATAAGCGACCCTCGATCGATAGAAAGAATATAAAAATGCTATTCTCTTATGAAGGGTTTTATCGTGCGTAGTTCTTTGAGGAAGGACACTCACTTTACCCGCTTAGAACTATTAACTTCGCATTAGCGGTGGGCTCTCTTGAAACAAAATAGCGAGGCATGTCTATCTCAAGTATGATTTACAAAATCTTTATGAAATATCATAAACTATTATTGATTGCGAATATTTATGTTTTGTTGTGATCTATCTGAGATTGGTATATTGATGTGGTATGTGAATGTGTTGGTCCTAGCGTTAAAAAGAATAACGATCGGATCGACTTAGTTGAGGACTAACTTTCAGTTGTTTACGTGTGTTGTGTGTTAAAGTTAGCGACCTCGTTCGGTCCGCGGTGACTATGTGTAGGTGGCCACTCCATAGTGCTCGAATGAATGAATGAATGATCAGATATGGAACTATGTGGATGAAATAGTTCGGCCGAACGCATTTGGAAAATTTTAAAATGTTTGATAGGCATAAGTCTTTCAACTAAAATCCTCATGTGCTATTGTGGGCAGTTCAATAACCTTAACAAAGAAAATGTTTTCGGCAACGAGTCCACTGAGTACTTTTGTACTTAGCCCTGCATCTCGTTTTTGATGTGCAGGTTGAGCATGGATTGATGATGAGTGCGAGGTGGTGCAGAGTGGCAGTTGTTTTGTTTCTTATTAGAAATGATTTCTAGAACCTTGGGCATGTATAGTCATATGCATGTCCATATGTTTATTGTTGCTAACTCTGATATTGTTGGTATCGTTTGATTATAACTGCTTTTCATATTGTATTAAACTTGAGGTCGTACCTCGTTCCTTGAATTACGCCCTGATTGGGTTATAATTGAACTTTGAACCGTTTGGCAAGTTCTTCTGTGACTTGTGTTGGTATTGAAATAGCTTATCCCTTTTAGTCCATGCATTTATGAGTAGTCTATTAGTTAATTGCACTGATTAGTTATGTATATATCCGCTGCATTATCATACTAGTGATGATCCGTATGATCCGTACTTCCTTGAGAAGTCGGTTCGTCCTGATCATAAAGTGGTATCGAGCACTTGTTAGCTCGAACCACAGAAACCCTTTCCTTGAATCCTAAGTTGAAAGTCGAGTCTAGAAATTATTTATGTTTGGTGCTCTTGCTTTGCACTCCATCGTCATCACCTTTCAGCGAGGAAGAAGGTAACTATTTCAACTAAAGTTATTTTGAAATGATGGAAGCATATGAATTGTGAAATGGACTTACAATATTACCTTGTTGGGAAATTGAGATATATTTTGGGAAGAGAATATTTTGAAATTGAAAAGTTGTTTCAATTGATTTATCATTAGTTTGAAAGAAAGTTGCAAACTTTAGGGGCTTGGTAAATGAGTAATATGGGGATATTTGATTATTGTACAATGTGTCTTGATTTGTGTTTACTGTTATATGCAAAGCATGCTAGAAGCAGGATGTAAATGAATATGTTTCCCCATGAGGACATAGACTCTTAAGACACATGATCCATTTTTACGCTGAACTTAGTATGAGAACATAAGGTATCCCCAATTGAACAAAATACTAAGGAAGAACGAGAACATAGAAATCCTAAGAATCATAATCCGAGCGGATTCGAAGATGAGCAGCGACAGTCTATGATGACGAAGCGATTATAGCGGAGGTTAGTGTTTGTTATGTGTCCCACCTCTCTCATGAAGAATTCCGAACACCATGTGTGTTGCCTCTGTCGTAACAATAATGAAATGAATCAAAGTATAACTATAGGGAAACATAAAAGGACAAAAAATGAATTGTAAGTACATGATGAGAACGGATATGATGTGATGTTATAACGCGAATCAAAACAATGAATCCCGAACCCAATAAGATAGGGTGACCACTTAGCCTTTACCCGAAGGCTAGACATCGATCGTTGCTCTACTCTAAGAAACCATACCGTCTCTTCCCGGAGACCAAACCATGAATATAGTGCCATAAGAATTTAGGAATGTAGGTCATAGTATAATGTAGATTGCTATAACCTTCTTTGTACATATGTTTATTGTGTACATACCTTCTTCTAGATATACCGTTATATTTACCGTGTCTGACCTTAGTGATACTTTATTTTTCAGATGGCCCGGACTGTTTTCACGACTAGGCACCCTCTATCCTCTAGGGCCACACCCGATGAGTTTATACGTTCATCTTGTTCCTACGGATATGTCGAGAGCGACCTCGGCAATTCTTAGCGCCCCGTATGTCGTTGGGCATTGCACATGCCGTGGTACATCACATTATGACGATGTACTCCGGTGATCATGAGACTACCATCAGTGGCGGTATGTCCGTGAGATATCGGCGGACTATATCTATCGGCGAGAGAGCTTGATCGGAATGGACTGTCTCGCTTTGTTAGCCACTTGGGCTATGTATTCACGGTGTCGGGACTTCACCCGTGGGCCGTATCTTCCATGTGAGAATACACTTGGCGCGACGAGATTCAGTGGCTCCACCCGAGAGGTGCCCGTTTGGCGATTGATGGACCCGTGTTCTTGCACAGCGATGGCGAGGACATGTTCGAGCTGGACCTTCCGTCCCGACAGCTCGCCTTCCCTAACCTACCACGAGTAGGATTCCATCCTCGTCATTGCCCGCCCAGACCATAGCCGTCGATCATGCCATGCCTGTACCCACCTCCACCTACCATCTTTTCCACAGTCCAGCCACCGCCACCCCCGCATGTACCTGTGTACCACAATTCTGTGGAAATTGAGGATCCACGTGGCCTAGCTGTAGGCACCGTGAGGTGAGCTTGTACTCGTCTGGCTGTTGCTCCATTCCCAGCCACTGCTTTGGTGGAGGTCATGGCGAGTTCATGAGACACAGGCTGCTATGGAAGATGCGGTCATTAGAATCCAAGAGCCCGTGGCCCCTACACTCGACGGTGACGAGGAAGATCCGGAGGAAGATCCCGAGAAGACCCAGAGGAGGATCCCGAAGATCATGCGGAAAATCCTGAGGAAGACCCAGGAGGACCTACCGCGATGATGAGATGGAAGGGTGGATGGTTCCCATACTTCCAGTCGACTCAGACACATGGAGCCCTATCTATACCGAGGCGATCATGGATCTAGTTCTTAGGACTAAATTATCTTTTATCTATATACTTTGTATATCTTTTGATGCATCAAAGCGATGAGTCGTTCGACATGAACCTATTTTGATGACCACGGTAGCGTTTAGATTTTGTATGCACGTGACTAGGTACCTGGTGATCTAATATTTGATTTTGGACATAATATTACGTGCACGGTCTTTTGTAAATCTTAAAAACAACGATGAAAGTCCTCGTAGAAGCAATTGATCTGGTATGATGATAGCTCCTCGCGAGCCTTTTATTTTAACATTGTGATATGTGGTGTTCGATGATGTGCTAGATTTATGATAATTATATAAATACCGTGCTGACATATATACATTGAACCTGGTGGATGGTATAAGACGATATCTAATTACGTATCTTTATGAATGATAGGATGCCACCGAGAAGAAGAAATCGTGAAGTAACACCTGAGAGATAAGATACTCCACCCCCACCACCAGCGAGGCGGATTGAGGAACTATTCCTGTGGCTGAACCCACCCACTTTCAATGGGACTGGGAGTCCCGTGGATGCTGAACTTTGGATTCGCGCACTGGAGCAAATCTTTAACTTTCTTCACTGCACCTCTGAAGAACGTTTGTCATGCGTTGCTTTCCAGATGACTGGTGCCGCCGATTTCTGGTGAGAGGAGGAAGACTCTAACCGAGGAGGAATTGGAAGATTTCTCTTGGGAGGAATTTAAGGAGGAGGTGTCTGAGTACATTCCTAAGAGCTACCGGAAAAGAAAAGAACATGAGTTCTACAACCTGCGCCAAGGAAAGACGACGGTCACAGATTACGATCGTGCATTCTACGAGATATCACGGTATGCGTCTCAACTAGTCGAAACCGACGAGAAGAGGACATAAAAGTTTCGGGCGGGACTCCGTCATGAAATAAGGGTCTCGCTAGCTGGCCACAGAAATCTAACTTACCGTGAGGCCCTAAGTCGAGCATTGGACATCGAGGCTGCCATGCCCGAAGACAGGACTGTCGTTGTACATCCCCGAATCACCAAAGGGATCGTGGGAAGAGGAAGTGGGAAGGACCCAACCAAGGCCAAGGATCCAGCCGGCGGGCCGGCGGGGAAGCCGTGGCGAGGAATAACGTGCCATCTGGGCACGGGTAAGGAAATGGATGCCCAATGGTACCCACACCTGGCGGGGAAAACCAGAAATTTGTAAGGCTCCCCGTGTGCCCCAGATGCCATAGGAGTCATAAGGGGGCATGTGCATTTACGAATGACGGATGCTTGAGTGTGGCGGAAGGTCACTACTCGAGGCCCTACGGAATCGCCCGAGGAGAAATGGCCGTCCCAATGTGCCCAACCGAGTCCAGCCAGTCCGGGCTATTCAAGCCCAACCGTTCCAACAATAGCCCCCAGTTCAGTACTACCAGCCGAATCAGTGACTATATCAACCACGGCAGCAACGACAACAACAATGGTGACAGCCGCAGCAACAGTATCGACATCCCCAACAACAACAGCAGCAACAACCGCAGCAACAACATCAACATCATCAACAACAATAACCACCACCACAAGCTAGGGCCTACGCCCTCAACCAGGAAAGGGAATTCCGGCAGGAGCCTCCAAGGGACCAAGGAAACTTGGCAGGTATGGGAATACTCCTCCAATTGCTTGTTATCCTACTATTTGATCTTGGCGCCTCGCGTTCTTTTATATTTGAAGCATCGTGAGAACTTAGGGTTAGATCTAGCCTTGTTGAACAAATCATGAAATTTCTTCTCCGATGGGAGGCATAAGAATGGTAACCCACATGCTCGAACCTAGAACTTGGACTAGGCTCACTTAAGGTCATGACGAGAGAACCTTTCGTCATACCTTTGGCGGATATGGACATAATCCTAGGAATGGATTTGTTAACCGAATATAATCGACCATCACAGTAATGAAAGGAAAATTTCTTTCCAACATCCGGAGAGAAACTCTGAGACTTTCACGGGATCGGCATGGAAGGAGAGTCCCAATCATATCCGCACTACAAGCGAGGATGTTCTTGAACAAGGCAGAGAACCACGCCTACCTTGTCTATCTCCGGGAGGAAGATCGAAATGAGAGAATGATAGAAGGCGTTCGATCGTGAAGGAGTATCCTATGTATTTCCAAGCGAACTCTTGGGATTACCGCCAAACCGGCAGATTGAGTTCACGATCGACCTTGAACGAGGTTACGCCCACGTGTGAAAGCCCCATACGGATGGCACCAAAGAACTTGAGGAATTGAAGATCCATTGCAAGAACTCTTGGAGTTAGGTTTCATTAGACCAGTGTGTCTTCATGGGGAGCACTGTCTTTTCGTGAAGAAAATGATGGTACACCGAGAATGTGCATAGACTATCGAGAGTTAAACAAGATAACTCTTAAGAATAAGTATCCTTTGCCCGAATTGTGATCTATTTGATCGACAAGGGCGAGAGTCTTTTCAAAGATAGATTTAAAATCTGGATACCATCAGCTGAGGATTAGACTAGAGGATGTACCTAAAATTGCTTTTCGGTAAAGGTATGGTCATTTTGAATTCATCGTTATGCCCTTTGGACTTACAAATTCTCCAGCAGTATTTATGGATATCATGAATAGGGTATTTCACCCATACTTAGACAAATTTGTCCTAGAATTCATAGGCGATATCTAATATACTCGAAGAATAACCAAAACACGAAGAGCACTTGAGAGCATCTTTGCAAACATTAAAGCGAGAGCAACTCTTTTGCCAAGTTTAGCAAGTGTGAATTACGGTTGGCGGTGAAATTCTTAGGTCACATCGTGTCCGTCGAGGGAATCAAGTAGACCCTCGAAGATCGATATAGTTCGAGAATGAGAATCACCAAAGAACCCGAATGAAATTCTGAGCTTCTTAGGACTTGCCGGCTACTATCGAAGATTTATCGAAGGATTTTCAACAATAGCCCGACCCATGACCCAATTGTTGAGGAAAGGAATCAAGTACACTTAGACCGCCGAGTGTGAAGATAGTTTCCGAGATTGAAGGAGTTCTTGACGACGACCCCACATACTCGCGGGACCGAGCGGATAAGGAGTACACAATCTACACAGACACTTGAAGAATGGACTAGGATGTGTTACGATGCAAGAAGGTAAAGTTATTGCTTATGCTTGAAGCGATTCGCCTACGAGTTGAACTATCCTCACGCGACACGGAATTGGCGGCGATCGTACATGCCTTAAAGATTTGGAACACCATCTCTATGGAGTCGGATGTGAGATCTATCTTGACCATAAAAGCACGAAGTATTTCTTTGAGTAAAAGATCTTAACATGAGGCAGCGTAGATGGTTAGGCGGTGAAAGAATCTGACGTGGTATCGATTACCACCGAGCGAGGCTAATGTTGTGGCCGGTGCTTTGAGTCTTAAGTCCCACTAGTTTGGGATGTCTCCTCGGTCATGAAGAGACACTTATAAAGGAATTTCAAAAGATGAATATCGAAGTCATGGACCCGTCTCAGATGATAGAATGTCGTGTTGCAATGTTGATTGCAATCCCGGACAAGTCCGAATCTTAAAAGCTCGGAGGAAGAGAAAAGCTAGAGGAAATGCGAGGCAAGGTCGAGGACAACAACCACAAGAATTTCAAAGAAGCAACAGATAACGTTTTGTTGTATGACGGGAGAGTGTGTGTTCCAGAAGACGAAGGGCTTAAGAGCGAGATCTTAAATGAAGCTCATGAGACTTCTTACACCACACAACCCGGAAGCACCAAAATGTACCAAGATCTCAAGGAGAAATTTTGGTGGGATGGAATGAAGCGAGACGTAGCTTCATTCGTAGAACGTTGTTTGACGTGCCAACAAGTGAAAGCACTCCACCAACGAACGTATGGAACCTTACAATGTTTGATAGGCATGAGTCATTCAACTATGATAGTTGAATAAGTAAATTCTATAGTATGCTAGGAGTATAACATGATTTTATTGGAATTTATTGGATACGTATGCTAATTATTGCTAATTATCGAAAACGTTGCAAAATGGTTAAGTATGAGTTTAATTTTAATGGTAAATGAAGCTATGATAGTTAAACTATAAGCTTGGAATGAATGGTTGTGATTGTGATGAATGAATGGAACACTTATGCACACATACAAAATGGTTTTGCATTATGTTAGCAATTAGGGTTATCTGATGCTTTAGTATAATTTATGTTGTGTATGGTATTGTATGTTATTAAATGGTTAGGTTTATGTTATGCCGACAAACAAAACCCCAAACGCAAACAACATAATACTTTATGTACGAGAATCCAAAAGAAATCGACCAATTTCGATAACTTAAGAAGGAATTAACGAGAATCGAAGTTAGACAAAAATTAGGGTTTCCTATTAATAAAAGGATACTCAAACTTGAGTTCCTAAGTTAGAAAAACCAAAAGCCGAGTTATAACGTCAATACTCAACAACGACAACCTAATACGACGTTAGATTGAGCGTTAAGACAACTCTACAACGAATAGCGATTATACAACTTATATAATCTCCAACGAGTTAAGAGAAACAAACAATGTCGTAAAGTGTAAGCAAAGATTCGAACATAAGATGTCGATCCTTATGTCTCAAAGGTTGAGTTAATAATCCCGAAGAACCTTATCTATTCCTAAGTACTTACTTACGTGATAACATGTGATCACTTGAATCATAAGTCAATACTCCATTTTATTTGTCGTGTTAATACGACAAGTCGTCAAGCATAACCTACTAGGACGTAACTATAATTGTTAAGTCTAGTTAGTGGCTTCAGAATATCCTAATATACCAATCATAACTTGAATACTAAACAATCTATAACGTAATGACGTTTAGAAAAACACTAAGGCTAAGAGTCGAGGATAGGCTCGAAGTATATGACTCATAAGTTGAGGTTCATCTATGAATGATGAAGTAGAATAATTTGGGAATGTAAGATAATAGAAATTATCTTAAACCATCACATGAAATCATAAAGAAACCCTAATTGGGAACCTTAAGTAAGTAATTTATAAAGGACCCTCGATTAATAGAAAAATCTAAGAAATGCTATTTTCTTATGAAGGGTTTGATCGATGCGTGATTCTTTGAGGAAGGACACTCACACCCTACCCGCTTAGAACTATTAACCTCGGATTAGCAGGTGGGCTCTCTTGAAACAAAAATGACATGCATGTCTATCTCAAAGTATGATTTACAAAAGCTTTATGATATATTATTGCATAAACTGTTATTGATTGCCAAATATTTATGTTTTGTTGTGATCCTATCTGAGATTGGTATATCCAATGTGGTATGTGAATGTGTTGGTCCACCAACGTTAAAAAAGGGTAACGATCGGATCCGGCTTAGTTGAGGACTAACTCGGACTGTGTACACGTGTGACTGCGTGTTAAGGTTAGCTACCTCGATCGGTCACGACGACTATGTGTAGGTGGCCACCTTCATTGTGCGCGAATGAATGAATGAATGAATGATCAGATATGGAACAACGTGGATGAAATAGTTCGGCCGAACGTTTTTGGAAAATGAAAAAATGTTTAATAGGCATGAGTCATTCAACTAAAATCCTCGTGTGCAATTGTGGGCAGTTCAATAACTTTAACAAAGAAAATGTTTTCGACAACGAGTCCACTAAATACTTTTGTACTTAGCCCTGTATCTCGTTTTTGATGTGCAGGTTGAGTAGGGATTGATGATGAGTGCGAGGTGATGCAGAGTGGTAGTTGTTTTGTTGCTTATTATAAAGGATTTCTAGAATCTTATGCATCTATCGTCATATGCATGTCCATACGCTTATTGCTGCTAACTCTGATATTGTTTGTATCTTTTGATTATAACTGCTTTTCATATCATATTGAACTTGAGGTCGTACCTCGTTCCTTGAATTGCGCCCTGATTGGGTTATAATTGAACTTTGAACCTTTTGGCAAGTCCTTCTGTGACTTGAGTTGGTATTGAAATAGTTTAACCCTTTTAGTCCATGCATTTATTAGTAGTCTATTGGTTAATTGCACTGATTAGTTATGTATATATCCGCTGCATTATCATACCAGTGACGATCCGTATGATCCGTACTTCCGTGAGAAGTCGGGTCGTCACAGTCACAAAGTGGTATCAGAGCACTTGTTCGCTCTGAACCCTAGAAACCCTTTACTTGAATCCTAAGTTGAAAGTTGAGTCTAGAAATTGTTTGTGTTCGACTGCCACTGCACTGCACTCCATCGTCGTCCTGCTCAACGAGGGAGAATGTAACTATTTCAACTAAAGGTTATTTTGAAATGATTGAAGTATATGAAATGTGAAATTGACTTACAATATTGCCTTGTAGGGAAGTTGAAATACATTTTGGAAAATGGAATGTTTTGAAATTGAAAAGTTATTTCAAATGATTGGTCATTAGTTTGAAAGAAAGTTGCAAACTTTAGGGGTTGGTAAGGGAGTAATGTAAGAATACTTGTTTGCATCAATACATGTTATGATCTATGTTTACAGCTATATGCAAAGCATGCTAGAAATAGGATGTAAATGAGTATATTTTCCATGAGAACATAGAATCTTAAGGCGCATGATCCTTTGTGCGAACTTAGTATGAGAACATAAGGTATCCCAATTGAGCGAAATACTAAGGAAGAGCGAGAACATAGAAATCTTAAGAATCACAATCCAAGCGAATTCGAGGATGAGAACGCGATGAGTCAGCGATGATGACGATTGTAGCGGAGGTTCGCACTACTACGAGTCCCAACCTCTCTGTCGAAGGAATCCCGAACACCGTGCATGTTGCCTCTATCGTAACAATAATGAAAAGAATCAAAGTATGACGTTAAGGAAGTATAAAAAGAAATAATGAATTGTAAGTACATGATGAGAAAGGATATGATCTGATGCAATAACGCGAATAGAAATAAGGAATCCTGAACCTAATAAGATAGGGTGACCATTTAGCCTTTGCCCGAAGGCTAGACATCGATCGTTGCTCTTCTCTAAGAAACCATACCGTCTCTTCCCGGAGACCAAACCATGAAAGTAATACCATAAGGTCATAGGACAATATAGATTGCTATAACCTTCTTTGTACATATGTTTATTGTGTACATACCGTCTTCTAGATATACCGTTATATTTACCGTGTCTGACCTATAGTGATACTTTCCTTTTCAGATGCCTCGGACTGTCTTCACGACTAGGCGCCCTCTATCCTCTAGGGCCACACCCGAGGAGGTCGTACGCTATAGCATTCCTACCAGATATGCCGAGGAGACGACCTCGGTGAGTTCTTAGCGCGCCGTGCGTCGTTGGGCATTGCGCATGCCACAGTACATCGCATTATGACGGTGTGCTCCGACTGATAATGAGACTGCCATCCGGCTGGCAGGGGTATGCCCATGAAATATCGATGGACTATATCTATCAATGCCGAGAGAGCTTTGATCTGGAGGCGAACCTGCCTCGCTTTGTTAGCCACCTAAGCTATGTATTCACGGTGTACGGAGCGGCACCACGTGGGCCGTATCTTCCCGAGTGGGAATACACTTGGAGCGATGATATTCCAGAGTGGATCCACCCAGAGGTGCCTTGTTTGGCAGCTGACGGACCCGTATTCTTGCCTGGCAGTGGCAGGAGCATGTTCGAGGCTGGACCTTCCCGTCCTCGATAGCTCACCTTTCCGATCCTACCACCAGTAGAGTTCCATCCTCATCATTGCCCGTCCAGACCATCGCCGCCGGTAATACCATGCCCGTACCCACCTCTACCTGCTGGTTCTCCCCCAGTCCAACCATCGTCACCCCCGCATGCACCTGTGTACCATAATTCTGTGGAGATTGAGGATCCACGTGGCCTAGCTGTAGGCACCGTGAGAGGAGCCTGTACTCGTTTGGTTGCTGCTCCGTTCCCAGCCACTGCTTTTGAGGAGGTCATAGTCGAGATCCGCCGAGACCTGGTTGCTATGGAAGAAGCCAGGATCATTAGAGTCCGAAAGCTCATGGTTCCCATACTCGAGGTTGAGGAGGAAGATCGAAGAGGATCGAAGAAGGATCGAGATGAGGACCCATAGGAAGATCCGAGAGGAGGGCGGAGGAAGATCGAGAGAAGACCAGGAGGATCTAGCAGCTGATGATGAGATGGAGGGAGCAGATAGTTCCCATACTTCCAGTCTTGACTCAGACACCTCGAGCCCTGTCTACACCCCGGCGATCATGGATCTAATTCTTAGGACTAGATAATATTTTGTCTATATACCTTATATATCTTTTGATGCATGCGGAAACGATGAGTCGTTCTGAAATGAAACCCTATTCTGATGGTCCACGGTAGCGTTTAGATTTTTGTACACACCGTGACTAGGTACACGGAGTGATGATGATAATTGTTTTTGGGCATCATACACTGTACCTGGTCTTTTGTAAATCTTTAAAACGCTGATGAAAGTCCTCGTAGAGGCAATTGATGTGATATGATGATAGCTTCCCGAGAGCCTTTTGTTTTGATATTGTGATATGTGGTGTCCGATGATGTGCTAGATTTATGCTCATAGTTATATAAATACCGTGTTAATATATATACATTGATCCTGATGGATAGTATAAGACGATATTTAATTGCATATCTTTATGAAGGATAGGATGCCGCCGAGAAGAAGAAATCGTGAGGTAACACCTAAGAGAATACACCCACCACCACCACCACCGTGAGGCGGTTGAGGAACTATTCCTCGAGCACAACCCGCCCACTTTCAGCGGAATGGGAATCCGTGGATCTTGAACTTTGGATTCGCTTTGGGCGAATCTTGACTCCTTCATTGCACCTCTCAAGAGCGCTTATCATGCGTTGCATTCTAAATATTGGTGCCCCGACTTACGGTGGGAGGCGAAGAGAAGACTCTATCCGAGGAGAAATTGGAATACTACACATGGGAGGAATTTAAGAAGGAGGTGTCGAAATACATTCCTAAAAGCTACGAAAAGAAAAGAACATGAGATCTACAACTGCGCGAGGAAGGCGGCGGTCACAGATTACGACCGTGCATTCTGCGAGATGTCTCGGTAAGCGCCTCAACTGGTCGACATCGATGAAAAGAGGATAGAGAAGTTTCGGATGGGACTTCGCCATGAAATCAGTGTTTCGCTAGCTGGCCACGGAAATCTGACTTACCGTAAGGCCCTTAGTAGAGCTTTGGACATCGAGGCTGCTTTGCCTGAGGACAGGACTGTCGTTGTGCATCCCAAATCACCAAGGGGATCGTGGGAGAGAAAGTGGGAAGGACCTCACCAAGGTCAATGATCACATGCTGGTCACACCGACAGGAGGCCCTGGTAAGGGAGTAACGTGCCATCTAGGCACAGACAAGGTAATGGACGTCCCATGGTACCCATACCTGGCGGGGGGAAACTCGAATGAAATTCAGAGTTTCTTAGGACTTGCTGGCTATTATCGAATATTTATCGAAGGATTTTCAACGATAACTCGACCCATGACCCAATTGTTAAGAAAAGGAATCAAGTATACTTGGACCTCCGAGTGTGAGGCTAGTTTCCAGAGATTGAAAGAGTTGCTGACGACAGCACCCGTACTCGCAGTACCCAAAGCAAATAAAGAGTACACAATCTACACGGACGCTTCGAAGAATGGACTAAGACGTGTTATGATGCAAGAAGGCAAAGTTATTGCTTATGCTTCAAGGCAATTACGCCTACATGAGTTGAACTATACTACGCACGACCTGGAATTAGCAGCGGTTTGGAGACACCATCTTCATGGAGTTAGATGTGAGATCTATACCGACCATAAAAGCCTGAAGTATTTCTTTGAGCAGAAAGATCTTAACATGAGGCAATGTAGATGGTTAGAACTAGTGAAATATTATGGTGTGGTATCAATTACCACCCGAGCAAGGCTAATGTTGTGGTGATGCTTTGAGTCGCAAATCCCACCCTAGTTTGGGATGTCTCCTCGATCGTGAAGAGATACTTATAAAGGAATTTCGGAAGATGAACATCAAGTCATGGACCCGTCTCGGGACGACGAAGGTGTATTGCAACATTGATTGCAATCCGGACTTGAGCCGAATCTTAGAAGCCCGGAGGAAGAGCAAGAAGGCGGAGGAAATACGAGCCAGATAAAAGACAATAACCACAAAATTTCGGAGAAGCGATAGATGATGTTACATTGTATGGCGGAGAGTGTGTATTCCGAGGCGAAGGGCTTAAGGCGAGATCTTGAAAGAAGCCCATGAGACATCTTACACACACACGGAAGCACCAAAATGTATCAAGATCTCAAGGAGAAATTTTGGTGGGATGGAATGAAGCGAGGCGTAGCTTCGTTCGTGAAACGTTGTTTGGCGTGTCAAAAGTGAAAGCACTCCACGGTGATCGTATGGAACCTTACGGCCGTTGGACATACCGGAACGGAAATGGGATGATATAGCCATGGATTTTGTTACTGGGTTACCCAAATCACAAAGAGAAAATACCGCTATCTGGGTCATCATCGATCGTTTGACCAAGAGCGCGCATTTTCTACCCATTCCTATAACACATGGATCGAACAGTTAGCACGGTTTCGTTCGAGAAGTAAATGCGTTTACATGGAGTTCCGAAGACTATCACGTCTGATAGGGATTCAAAATTCACATCCAGATTTTGGATGAGCTTGTAAAGGGAATTGGGAACTCGACTACATTTCAGTACCGCGTTCCACCCACAAACGGATGGACAATCTGAGAGTACCATTCAAACGCTTGAAGACATGTTTAGAATTGTTGTCCTCGATAGAGGAGATAGTTGGGAACAAGTATTACCACTTGTAGAATTCGCCTACAACATCAGGTACCAAACAACTATTGGAATGGCCCCGTATGAAGCGCTTTATGGAAAGAAATATCGATCATCACTTTACTGGAATGAAGTGGGAGAAAGAAGAGTACTAGGACCTGACTCTGTGGGAAAGATGATCAAAATTGTGAGATAGACCCGCCAATGGATCAAGGAGGCCCAAGACCGACAGAAGTCGTGCAGACAAATGTCGCACAGAACTACACTTTGAAGTGGGAAACAAAGTTTTCTTGAAGATCTCCCCGTCAAAAGTAATCGTGAGATTCGGAATCAAAGGGAAGTTGTGACCACGTTTTATAGGACCCTATGAAATTTTGGAAATGATAGGGCAACAGCTTACAGACTGGTATTGCCGCCAAGTTTTGGAAACGTGCACAATGTGTACCATGTTTCACAACTCAGAAAGTACATACATGACCCCAGCCAAGTAATATCGCCGACAGATATTGTCATCGATGATAATATAAGTTATGTAGAATAGCCTACAGAAATCTTGGACCGATGTATACAGAAGCTAAGGAACAAAGAGATACCGTTAGTAAAAGTTCTATGGCGACACCATGGACAAAAAGAAGCAACCTGGTAATTGGAATCAGCTATGAAAGAGAAATACCCAGATCTTTTCCAGGTTAGCAAATTTCGGGATAAAATTTATTTTAAGGGGGATGATATGTAATAACCCGAAAAATTTAAAATTTTTATTAGCGATGCTTAAACCAATTACTTAAAGTGCTAAGAACTTAATTATGTTTAAGGTGACCAACGAAACGAATAAGAATCGATTCAGAGATCGAAAACTAGAGAAATAAAAAATTAGTGACTAAGTCATACCGAATTAGGGTTTTATGAATAGCCTGAACATGGAATGAAAGATCTAGAATGAATCTCAACAAAAGGATTTCATTTCTAGAATCGCCTCACGAAAACATGTGAGAAGCCACAGAATTGGAATTTTCGGGCATGCTTGCCCGGTCAGTCTTAAAAATACTATTCACGAGCCGGATCAACTTCAAGTCCGTGCTAATCATTGAAATTAATGATAACAATCAAAATCATGTTGGAATATATTATTATGAATTTATAATTCATAAGAATCAATTTATGAACGAAATTCCTGAAGAACTTAACCGAAACGGTGGGAATATATCTGAAAAACTCTAAAATGATCGAGCAGACCAAAACTCGAACCAAGGGTCTAAATCAATAAGAAATGATTTATAAGACTCAAATTAATTATGAAATCTCAAGAATTCAATAGAATTTCGAATGAGCATAATTTAATCGTCGGACGTTGTTTTTCCGCGATAATTCAGAATTGACTTACCGGATGCAATCTGAAATTCATGAAATTATTATAAACTATGAAATAAGTATTTTTAAGGCTATTTAAGAAAATAAAACTTTAAGGTTTCGAGAAATCAATCGAAAGCGCGATAAAACTTAAAGAGTCGATATTAACATGCCAAATCGCGAAATTTTACTAGTCTTCTCCCAACCACCACAATGGACCACACATATGGGATGGTCTCCTGTGCGCGCGAGCGCACAGTGAGACCACCCCTTAATTAATTAACTTTAATTAACTAATTAATCCTTAATCCTAATTAATTAATTAATTAACTTTAATTAACTAATTAAAATTAATTAGTTTAATAAAATTTAATTGTAAATTAATAAATAATAATTTTGAATTAATATATCTTAATTTTGAATTAGTAAACTCTAATTGTGAAATAATAAATCATAATTGTGAATTAAGAAACCCTAATTTTGAATTAATAAACCCTATTTGGAATTAATAAATCCTAATTTTGAATTAATAAACCCTAATTGAAAATAATAAACCCTAATTTTGAATAATAACCCATAATTGTGAATTAATAAACCCTAACTTTGAATTAATAAACCACAATTGTGAATTAATAAACCCTAATTGAAAATAATAAACCACAATTTTGAATAATAAACCACAATTATGAATTAATAAACCCTAACATTGAATAAATAAACCCTACTTGTGAATTAAAAACCTTAATTATGAATTAATAAACCATGATTATGAATTAATAAATTCTAATTTTGAATTAAAAATTAAAAAAAATTTAATTATACATTAACAAAATCTAATTATCCTTACTTATCATAATTAATATTTAATTATTTTAACAAAAAACAAGGGTGAGGTCACGGTGAGACGGAGCTCACCCAAGTTTTTGTCCACACATATAGGCTCACAACAGCCATTTTTTTGCCATAATGCAGACCCAAAAACCGTTCCTCTCTCTCTCTCTCTCTATTTTGAAAATTTTCTCTCTTTTGTTCTTCAAGTTTTAAAGCTTCAATCCTTCTTTCCCAACCATTTCAATCCTCAAATAATTTTTCTAAGACCATAAAAAGGTAGTATTCATCATTCTCTTCATTTATAATGGAGTAGAATTGTTTATATTTTTTTTTTGAATTATTTCATGAAGAACCCTAGTTTTTGTTCTTCATTTTCTTCATGATTTTGAGCCACCAAATGCTCTCAATACATGAATGAAATATGCTTAGGAATATGTTCTAAGGTTGTGTTTAAAGTTTGAGAATTTTTGGAGCATGTTTAATATTTTTCGATTTTTGCTATAATTTTTTTTTATAGAAGATAAAGCATGCTTTTGTGAATATTATTTCATATTGTTGCTTGTTGGTGTATTAGGAGCATATAGAATAAATGTGAGAAATTTTAAATTATTTCTCCTTTTTTTTAAAAGGGCCGAACCTATGTAGGAATTTTTTAGGATTATTTTGATTTTATTTGTTGAAAATTTTTGAGATATAATGTTTAATATATGATATGAACATCATATATTAATCTTGAAATTATTGAAACACTTCTCCTATTTTCATGATAATACCGAAACATATATATGATTTTTGGAAATTTTTTGATTTTATTTGTTGAAAATAGTTGAGATATAGTGTTTAATATATGATATGAACATCATATATTAATCTTGAAATTTTTGAAACACTTCTCCTATTTTCTTCAAGAAGACCGAAAACTATATATAGATATTTAAGATTTATTTGATTTTTATTTGTTGAAAATAATATGATATGTGATGTTTAGAAATAATATGAACCCAATATGCATTGTTGAGAATTTATTGAACACATATATAATATATGTGTGAGGACAAAAAAAAATCCAAGCATTTAGTTCATATTGTAAATATTTAGTTGATGTTAAGTTAATATTCCATGTTTATTGCATAATATAAACATATTGTGAAGTGAATGGAATTTATTGAATATATATGTATATATATTAAATTTTGAAAATATATATAGTGATAATCATATGTTTTAATTTTAATGTATGATATGAGATGATATTTCATGTTTAGTATATGATATGAGCATGATATGATTTTTGTGAAATTTATTGAACATCAATGTTCAATAAATTGAAAATACCGAAAACTATATGCTTGTCAACTTATGGTTTAAAATTTTATTTGATGATATTGAGTTGGTAATTAAATTCTATAGTATGATAAGAGCTTAACATGATTTTATTGGAATTTATTGGATACTTATGCTAATTATTGCTAATTATCAAAAACATAGCAAAATGGTTAAATATGAGTTTATTTTTAATGGTAAATGATGCTATGATAGTTAATCTATAAGCTTGGAATGAATGGTATGTGTTTATTATGAATGAATGGAACACTTATGCACACATACACAATGATTGTGTATTATGTTAAAAATTAGGGTTTTCTAATGCTTTGGTATAGTATATGTTGTGTATGGTGTTGAATGGTTACATTTATGTTGTGCTGACAAACAAAACCCCAAACATAAACAACATAGTACTTTATGTACGAGAATCCAAAAGTAATTGACAAATTTCGATAACTTAAGAAGGAATTAATGAGAATCGAAGATAGACAAAAATTTAGGGTTTTCTATTAATAATAGGATACTCAAACGTGAGTTCCTAAGTTAAAGAAACCAAAGGCTGACTTACAACGTTAATGCTCAATAACGATAACCTAATACGATATTAGGTTACGGGTTAAGACAACTCGATACGAATAGCGATTATATAACGTACACAATCTCCGACGAGTTAAGAGAAACAAATAATGTCGAAAAGTGTAAGCTAAGATTCAAACATAAGATGTCAATCCTTATGTCTCAACGGTCGAGTTAGTATTCAAAAAGAACTCCATTAATCCTAAGTATTTACTTACGCGATGGTATGAGATATCTCGAACCATAAGTCGAATTTCCTTTCATTAAATCGTGTTGTCTGAAAAGTCGTCAAGCATAACCTACTAAGACGTAACTATAATTGTTAAGTCTAGTTAGTGGTTTGAGAATATCCTATATGTCAATCATAACTTGAATACTAAAATCTATAACGTAATAACGTTTAGAAAAACACTAAGGCTAGAGTCGAGGATAGACTCAGAGTATATGACTCATGAGTTGAGGTTCATCTATGAAGGATGATGTAAATAGAGTTTGGAATTTGAGAATGTAAGATAATAGAGATTATCTTAAGACCGTCACATGAAATCATAAAGAAACCCTAATAGGGAACTTTAAGTTGTAATTTACAAACGACCCTCGATAAATAGAAAGAATCTAAGAAATGTTATTTTCTTATGAAGGTTTGATCATACGTAGTTGCGAGAATGACACTCACACCGCCCCCCACTTATAACTATTAACCGGACTAACGGTGGGCTCTCTTGAAACAAAATGATATGCATACCTCAAGCATGATTTACAAAGCTTTATAAAATATTATTACATAAGCGTTATTGATTGCCAAATATTTATGTTTTGTTGTGATCTATCGAGATTGCTATATCGATGTGGTATGTGAATGTGTTGGTCCATAGCGTTAAAAAGGTAACGATTGGATCCGACTTAGTTAAGACTAACTTTCGGATTGTGTACACGTGTGATTGTGTGATAAGGTTAGGCTGCCTCGACCGGTCATAGCGACTATGTGTAGGTGGCCACCTCCATAGTCTTGTGAATGAATGAATGAATAAATGAGCAGATATGGAACAACGAGAATGAAATAATCCGGCCAGACACTTTTGGAAAATGATAAAATGTTTGATAGGCATGAGTCTTTTAACTAAAATCCCCATGCGCATTGTGGGCAGTTCAATAACTTTAACAAAGAAAATGTTTTTGGCAATGAGTCCACTGAGTACTTTTGTACTTAGCCCTGCATCTTGTTTTTTGATGTGTAGGTTGAGCAGGGATTGATGATGAGTGCGAGGTGGTGCAGAGTGGCAGGTGTTTTGTTGCTATAGTAGAAAAGTTTCTAGAACCTTGGGCATGTATCGTCATATGCATGTCCAAACGTTTATTGCTGCTTAACTCTGATATTGTTTTGGTGTCTTTGATTATAACTGCATTTTATTATCGTATTGAACTTGAGGTCGTACCTCGTTCCTTGAATTGCGCCTTGATTGGGTTATATTTTGATGTTGAACCTTTTGACAAGTCCTTCTGTGACTTGGGTTTGTATTGAAACAGCTTATATTCCTTTCAGTCCATGCATTTATTCATAGTTTAATGACTAATTTTATTACTTAGTTATGTATATATCCGCTGCATTATTATACCAGTGACGATCCTTATGATCCGTGCTTCTTTGAGAAGTCGGTGGTCACGAAACAAGTGCTCGATACCACTTTGTGACGACTCGACTTCTCGAAGAAGTAAGAATCAAATGGATCGTCACCGTATGATAATGCAAATGAGATATACATAACTAATCAAAACAATCAACCATTTAACTGCTTATAAATGCATGAACCGAAAGGAATAAACTATTCAATACCAACCCAAGTCGCGTAGGACTTGTAAAAGGTTCGATATCAAAATGTAACGAATCGAGCACAATTCGAGGCGAGGTACGACCTCAAGTTCAATACGATAATGAATAGCGGTTATAATCAAAAGACATCAAAACAATATCGGTTTAGCGACAATAAACGTGTGGACATGTATATGACGATGCATGCCCAAGGTTCTAGAAACCTTTCTATTATAGCAACATAACACTGCCACTGCACCACCTCGCATTCATCGTCGATCTCGCTCAACCTGCATATCAAAAACGAGATGCAGGGGTAAGTACAAAAGTACTCACTGGACTCATTGCCGAAAACATTTTCTTTGTAAAGTTATTGAACTTCCCACAATAGCACATGAGGATTTTGGTTGAAAAGCCTCATGCCTATCAAATATTTTATCATTTTCCCAAAAGTGTCGACCAACTATTTCGTCCACGTTGTTCCATATCGATCATTCATTCGTTCATTTGCGAACTATGGGTGGCCACATACACATAGTCGATGTGATCGGTATGGTAGCTAACCTTAACACACGATCGTACGTGTACACTATCGATTAGTCTTAACTAAGTCGGATCGATCGTTACCTTTTTAACATTGGTGAACCAACACTTTCTCATACCACGTTGGATATACCAACCTCGATAGGATCACAACAAAACATAAACATTTGGCGATCGATAACGATTCATGCAATAATATTTCATAAAGCTTTTGTAAATCATGCTTGGAGGTATACATATCAATTTGTTTCAAGAGAGCCCACCTGCTAGTCCGACGCTATAGCTTCTAAGCGGAGTAGGGTGCGATTGTCTTTCCTCGGTAACTATGTACAAACAAGCCCTTCATAAGAAAATAACTTCTATTAGATTCCTTCTATTGGTCGAGGGTCATTTATAAATTAAGACTTAACGTTCCCAATTTAGGGTTTCTTTGTGATTTCTTATGATGGTTTTAAGATAATTTCTATTATCTTACATTCTCAGTTCTCAAACTAATTATCTTCATCTTTCATAGACGAACCTCAACTTATGTGTCATACTCCGAGTCTAACCTCGACTCTAACATTAGTGTTCTTCTAAACGTTATTACGTTATAGATTGTTAGTATTCAAGTTATGATTGGTATATTAGGATATTCTCAAGCAACTAACTAGACTTAACAATTATAGTTACGTCTTAGTAAGTTATATTTGACGGCTTGTCATATTAACGTGATGAATGAAAGAGAATCTTGACTTATGATTCGATATATCTCATACCATCGCGTAAGTAAATACTTAGGAATTAATGGAGTTCTTTGTGAATACTAACTCGACCTTTGAGACATAAGGATTGACATCTTATGTTTTAATCTTAGCTTACACTTTTCGACATTGTTTGTTTCTCTTAGCTCGTTGGAGATTGTGTAAGTTATATAATCGTTATTCGTATCCAGTTGTCTTAACGCTCAATCTAATATCGTATTAGGTTGTCTTTGTTGAGCATTAACGTTGTAAGTGGCTTTCGGTTTCTTTAACTTAGGAACTCACGTTTGAGTTATCCTATTATTAATAGAATACCCTAAATTGTGTCTAACTTCGATTCTCTTTAATTCCTTCATAAGTTATCAAAATTTGTTGATTTCTTTTGGATTCTCGTACATAAGGTACTATACTGTTTACGTTTGAGGTTTTGTTTGTCGGCATAACATAAATAAAATCATACAACACCATACACAACATAAACCATACTAAAGCGTTAGAAAACCCCATTCTAACATAATACACAACCATTGTGTATGTGTGCATGAGTGTTCCATTCATTCATTATAATCACAATCCATTCATTCTAAACTTATAGATTAACTATCATAGCATCATTTACAATTAAAATCTAACTCATACTTAACCATTTTGCTATGTTTTCGATAATTAGCAAAATTAGCATAAGTATCCAATAAATTCAATAAAATCATGTTATGTTCTATCATATTATAGAATTTAATTATCAACAATATCATCAATTAAAATTTAAATCGTGAGTTAATAAGCATTATATTTTCGGTAATAATGATTTATTGAACATTGGTGTTCACTAAATTTCACAAAAATCATATCATGCTTATATCATATACTAAATATGGAATATCATTTCATATCATACATTAAAATTAAAACACATGCTTATTTTCGGTAGTATCAATATATATATATATATATACACACACTCAGTAAATTCTACCCACTTCACAACATGTTTATAAAATGCAATAAACATGTAATATTAACCTTAAACACCAACTAAATATTTATAATATGAACTAAATGCTTGGAATTTTTGTTCCTCACACATATATTGTATATGTGTTCAATAAATTCTCAACAAAGCATAATAGATTCATATTATTTCAAAACATCATATATCATATTATTTTCAACAAATAAAAGTCAAATAAACCTTAAAATATATATGTATAGTTTCGGTCCAAATAAAATAAATAGGAGTGTTTCAATAATTTCACTATTAATATATAATGTCCATATCATATATCAAACATTATAGCTCAACTATTTTTCAACAAATAAAATCAAAATATTTTTTAAAAATTATATATATATTTCGGCCCTAACAAAATTAGTAGGAGAAATAATTAAAAAAATTATATCTTTATTCTATATACTCCTAACACAACAACAAACTACAATATGAAATAACATTCACAAAAACATGTTTTATCTTCTATGAAAAAAATTCTAACAAAAATAAAAAATACCAAACATGCTCTAAAAATTCCTAAACTTTAAAAAAAAACCTTAAAACATATTTCTAAGCATATTTCATTCATGGCTTGAGAGCATTTGATGGCTCAAAAGTCATGAAAAAATGGAGAACAAAAATTAGGGTTCTTCATGAAAGAATTCCAAAAAAATCTAAAAAAATTATACTCTATTAAAAATGAAGAGAATGATGAATGCTATCTTTTTATGATCTTAGAAAATTATTTGGAGGGTTGGAATGGTAGATTAAAGCTTGGAGAATGTGAAGAAATTTGAAAACAAAGAGAAAACTTTGTTCCAAAGAGAGAGAGAAAGGGCACGAAATGCTACTATAATTTGTTGCAAAATAGGTTTTTGTAAGCCTATATGGGGTGACCATTGTGGTAGTTGGGGAAAGACTAGTCAAATGACCTGATTTGGCATGTTAATACCGGTTCTTTAAGTTTTATCACGCTTTCGATTGATTTCTCGGAAACTTAAGGTTTTATTTTCTTAAATATCCTTAAAAAGACTTATTTCATAGTTTATAATAATTTCATGAAGTTCAGACTGCATCCGGTAAGTCAATTCTAAATTACCGCGAAAAAATAGCGTCCGACGATTAAATTATGCTCACTCGAATTTCTATTGAATTCTTGAGATTGCATAATTAATTTGAGTCTTATAAATAATTTCTTATTGATTTAGACCCTTGGTTTGATTCTCGGTTCGTTCGGATCAGTTTAGGATTTTCCCGGTATATATTCCCGACGTTCGGTTAAGTTCTTTAGGAATTTCGTTCAGAAATTGATTCTTATGAATGTAAATTCATAAATATATATATATATATATATATATATATATATATATATATATATATATATCCTTCATGATTTTGATTATTCTAATTAATTTCAATGATTAGCACGGACTAGGATTTGATCCGGCTTGTGAATAGTATCTTTGAGATTGATTGGGAAAGTCTGCCAAAAAATTCTAATTATTTGGCTTCTCACATGATTTCGTGAGACAATTCTATAAATGCAATCCTTTTGTTGAGATTCATCCTAGATCTTTCATTCTATGTTCGGGCTATTCAGGAAACCCTAATCCGGTTGGACCAGTCACTAATTTTTGATTTCTCTAGTTTTCGATCTCTGAATCGATTCTAATCCGTTTCATTGGTCACCTTAAACATAATTAAGGTCTTAGCACTCTAAGAAATTGGTTTAAGCATCACTAATAACAGTTTTAAATTTTTCGGGTTATTACATAACCCAATATTTTCCGCATCTTGGGTCGTGGCAGTGATTGTATTCATGCTAGTAACATGTATCGAGTCACCGTATCCGTTTAGGATGATGACGTACTCTTAAGGAGTTCAAAAGGTTTATTGTACTAAACTCTGCAGGTTGAGTTATCTCAAGTACAATAATAAGGTTGAGTGGTACTATTTAAGAAATTAAAGAGATTAATTATTTTAAGTAGTCAGAACGCTATAAATAATTAATGAACGTGCGATATCTTAAATACGGGGATTCCTGAAGTCTAAGTGTAAGCCCGACTCAACTTCGGTAATAAATGGGTAACTCTGTATTTATTCTCTAATGGCATGAATGAATGTTTATGAATTAATTTCTGTTCTGGACTGAACATAAGATAATTAATTCATTTGAGACACATCTTTATTCCTTGCATTTGATCCCTGGGCTAGCCCATCAAGGCCTGGACTGTTGGATAAATTTACCGCTCACAAGTAGAGTCCCATTTGAGACTCTGTTCTAATACTCTTATATCTAGATAGATTATATCTGATATCATTAGATATCAAAGAATATTATTCTTGATATGGTCCATCTTTAAAGATAAGATTTTATTTATTAGATATGCAGAGATCCTATCCTATTAGGATTCTCGGGTTGCATTATAAATATAAGATGAGATAAAATCAGAAATAACTATTCCCATTATTGTGATTTTCGAGAATTACAAGTGTGAGGAAGAAGGCGAATTTTTGCAGTACTCTCCATAGATTGCTCTCACTCAGCATTTGAGTTTTAGCAAACGGGATACAATCCAGAAGATCAAAGTATGAGTCTTGATCATCCTCTTATCCGAGAAATTTAAAGGTAAACACGAGTAAACACCAACGTGTTGCAATTAATTATATAGGTGCATGCTAGATATATAATCAATGTATTGTGAATTAAACATACAAGATAGATCCTCGGGAGAGGGTTAAAATCAGATTTCCCTACACAAAGATCATGCAAAGCATAGGAAAGTCTTTAGCCCATTGCTAAGAAAGATTTTCCCTTCATATGGACGGACGAACATCGTGAAGGGATGAAAAGTTTGAAGGAGGCTTGTGTTCCGACCAAATTGTTCTTTTCAGTCGCTCGCAATAGTACGAGGTCCTTATAGAGTTGTAAGGTCGACCCAAGTCGAATCTCTCGAGGAAGGTTTAACATGGCTACGGTTATGTGTCAAATACGAAAACAAAAAAGAAATACTAACGTCCTAAAATAAAGGGGTCTGTCACGGAACGGACGAAAGCAATAATATCACGACCCGCCTACTTAATTAGCTAATTAATCAAGTAATCACTACTAATTACCTAATTAACTAGCCAATTAAACAGATAAGTTGTGACTATGGGGTGATTTGGATCATAATTTCTTAATAGGGATAACTTATATTTTTTGTTGTCAAAATTTTATAAAAATTCGCCAGAGTTTTGTTTGGAAATAGGATAGCCCAAAAATCCACAACAACAATAAACCAACAGAAATAATTCTCAGCCTCCAACAAGATCATCAACAACAACCATCACATCTATATACATCGAAGTATACCAAATTCAAGGACATTCCAGTGCGATGGTCTCATATCAGTGTCAACAAAAATTCAGAGTATGCACAACAGATAGGGTGGCTAAAAATTGTGTATGAAGACATAATTCTCGGGGCGTGACAAAATATCGATATACATAATCAAAACCCTAGCTCAGTGTCCATTCTGCCACCATCTCCTCGCTTAACATGCATATAGGGAAAACATATGCAGGGCATGAGCACCGAAAAGTACTCAGTGGGCACTGCCATAAAACATAATTGACTTGCCACTTATATTTCTAACACAGGGGTTTTAGTGAAATAACTTGTGTTAGCTTTTCACATATAAAACATTTCATGATGCATGATTCTTATCATTCTATCTCATGCTATGCTGGCAATCTTTCCGTGTCGGTCCCGTAGGCTTCCCGCTCACGGATACTATATCTACGCTTCTTTCTAGGTATCGAGAGGTAAGCCTCCCTCTCAATACCGTGATCGGTCCTGAAGGCTCCCCGATCACCCTTGTGTATACACGACTCGTACTGGGAGCTCATCCAGCACAAGCCCGACGTCATCTATGATCTTGTAGATAGGCATAATGCATATGCTAAAATAGGCAAGTCAACTTATTCTCAAAACATGCACTTTCATTTGAAAAATAAGCAATTCATTGAGCGCTCATTAAAATATAGTTAAGAGTTGTCCACCTGGATAGTAGTCACCTTTTACTCAACTTTTTCAAATTGTTCGTTCTTCAAGTCCTTCCTTGCCCCACTTGATACTTGTAACATAAAATTATTATTGAATTTAGCAAACTTTCTTATCCACTTAACCACTTATCAATAATTCACCAATTAGAATTTCAAACGTCTTATTAATAGACAATTTCTAACGAATTTTTGGCAGAGTAACGTTTGTAGTTTAAATAGTCATACCAAACCAAATTCAACCAATTTCATTCCCAAACTCCACCAATCACCACCATATGCTTAAATATATATTTAGGAACTTAAAACAAGTCCAACTCATTCAATTACATCATTATCACAATATGCCCTTCAACCATGTTTATAGTAAATCTCAAATATTTCATTATCTAAAATTCACTTAGTACCAACAACTCACATTTATACTTATTCATCATCAATGATCATTATTCCATAATCATTTCAAATCTCAACCAAGTTCATCACATAAAATCATAACTTTGCACTAAACTTTAAGGAGTCTTTCTTCAAAGGTTGAGTGGATTTTGAAGGAGTCTTTCTTCCACTATTTCCCGGCACTTTGGTACGATTCGGACAATTAAAAGAGTAATGGCCGAATTGTCCGCAGGTGTAACAATTGTTGCTTCCCAAACGGCATATCCCTAAATGAGCTTTCCCACATTAGGAACATACCGGCACTCTAAGTTGGCTGCGAAAAGGTTGAGGAAATCATTGGAATGGTAGTCGAAATGACCCTTTCGACGATTGACCAGGCCTCTGGAAAGGCCTGTTTGCTGACAACACTCTTGTCTTCCCACTTTCTTTTTCCTTTGAATTTCTGCTCCGCTGGTCCAGACTTTGAAGAAAGTTGAGTCTGAGTTGAGGCAGGTGGCTCGGACTTTTCAGCTTGCAATTCCATTTCCATATCTAACGCTCGGTTTAGCGTTTCAGCGTACGTCAGAGGAGGTTGCATAGCTAACACGACCCGGATCTCTTGTCGGAGTCCTGAATGAAACAGCTCAGCCATCTTCTCATCTGATTCCACCTTGTACGGCGCATACCGTGCTAAAGCACAAAATTCTCTGTCATATTCCGCTACTGTCTTAGAACCCTGCTTTAAGTTCATGAATTCAATCTCATTCTTCCGGCAAACGGGGAATAAACTTCACATGACTCTTCTTTGAATCTTTCCTATGTTAAACTTTCTAAGCGGGCTCAATAAATGTTTTCGGTGGGATTCCGCCAATAATCACCGGTCCTTCGGAAGAAACCACACACACGAAGACACTCCCGATCCGTGCATTCTAAAAATCAAAATCATTTCTATAGATCGACCCACTCTTACCTTGGCGGGATTGCCACCAGTGAAAGTTGGTGGATTCTTTGAGAAATAATTGAAATTTTTCTTGCGGTCAGGGGTGAAGGGCATCTCGATTGGTGGGATTGTGGCACTTTGTTGAGCTTCTACTGAAGTTGATTCACTTCTTCTTCTTGGAGGCATTCTATAATTTGAGAAAATAGGAAGTTTTCACAATATTTAACAAGATATCAATACAAAAGTGAACAACATCTTCACAAATAGGGTTACAATCAAATGGTTAAGCATAAAAGTAATTAAAGCAAGAATGAATAACAGTTCATTAAAATTCACACCCCTTTTATCATATGGGAAAATTTTCCTTCTTGAGGATACAAGGCAAAAAAAAAAATTGTCTTCAAAGAATATCTAGGGCCGACCTTCCTACTTTACTACCTACATGCTACTTTGATATCATAATTGTACATAATTTACTCATTCTCTTATACATGTAATATTTCCATAAATTCTTCTGAAACTACTGGGATATCTGAGGTGAGGTGTGCTAGCTCTCCAGAAGTGCTGCCAGCCATCCCTGACACACAAAAGTCATCTCCCGGGTGGATATAGGCTGAAGGTTAGAGGTCCCCATTGAGTACTAACTCTCTATTTCTGAGATATCGGGAACAGATAAGAAAGTTGTTACCATTTTTGAAGTAGAAAAAGAAATTTCAAATGGAAAAGGGTTCTTATCCAAAGATTAATCATACAGATTCATATCCAAAGAAGTCAATCGGGATTCTATACAATCAACAGATAATCCCGAAAGTAATCAGACCAACAAGCTGGATGCATGCTCGCATTTTCAACTCGATTCAACACTTTCGTGTTCATTTAGAGATCTCGAAACTAGAATATCATCTAATTTCGATGAATGTCAACCTGAGTTGAAAGAATAAATTAACTGACAAGAGGAATATTGGATATATGAAACTGTTCCCGTACTAGACTTATGAAATCCTCCAAATCCAGACGAACAAAATCTAGGCAACCTCCGAGGCTGTAACAGCCCTATAATCCTAACGACGGATTAGCGAGAACTAATACTTGGAACAGTAATTATGGAACATGAAATATAATTAATCATAGAATTGTGGAACTAAATTCAAGTAAACTAAAAGCTTGACCATAAAATACAAGATATACATAATTTACATATGGAGAGACCTACAGAATCTTAACACAAGAATTCACATGATCGAAGGTAATCAATCGACATCAAAAGCTAACTTATTGTTCTATTGCAGCGAAAGGCGTGTGAATACACATATGATGATGTGTAGTCGAGGTTTCTAACATATCATTATCAAAAGGGTTCCACCGCTCAACACACCTCCATCCATCATCCGCTCAACTCGCACATTTAAAACAAACATGCGGTGAGTACAAGAATGCACTCGGTGGACTTATGCGAAATATTTTATCAATTTTAAATTACTTCGCCCATCATGGTAAGACACGAGGTTTTATTTGAAAGGCCACATGCTTACTAAAACATTTCATCATTTTTATAAATCATCGCTTTGCCAGGCATTTTCCTTGTATGTATGATCCATATCCCTTTCCTTTCATTTCTCATATAACATCATCATTTCTCATCTCATAAACATCTCATAAAATCATCTCGCGCCGGAGAGGAGGCCTCCTCCCACGGACGTCGTGACCGGCCGATCACCCTTTCAGCACACAGTCACAAAATAGTGCACATGATACGAATTCTCAATCATCCTTGCGAGTACTAACAAGGATACGAATTCAACATTTCATAAGTTGGGAGCGACCCAACAACATTCATCATTCGATCATGGATAGGATACATACATAAAACATAAACATTTTGGGCACGTAATCAAATAATCATTTCCTCATCATTTCTTGCAAAATAAGCATCGTAAATAAATCATTTGATAAGCATTTATCATTTTGAGTATAGTAAAGCCCACCTGATACGTAAGCTTTCTTAATTCGTTTTCTTTCTACGCCAACGATCACGTCCGCGTCCCACCTTTACGTAAGAAGCTGATTTAGTACGTCGGCCACGTATTTCGAGATTTTTAAAGTTTAATAAACTTTGATAGCTTTCTAATATAATGCTTCGCATTCCTTAACTAAATTACTACGTCTTATCATCGTATCTCTTAACTAATAACTTCTCGTACTTCGATAGAGACGTAATATGATCTACGGTCTCATATTAACCATTTAGGTTAAACGTCGAACTCATACTAACGTCTTTCGATAAAATGATTTCAATTATGAAATAGTTTCTCACAAAAGAGATATTCTTATAAATTCAATACGTTTTACACGTATTAGTGTATTTATTCAACGTATATCTTACGTTTAGACTCAAGTCAACGATTTTGACTTTTCTTAACATATTTTTCAAATTATTCACATAC
Organism: Salvia rosmarinus; assembly: GCA_036937905.1. Lineage (NCBI taxonomy): Eukaryota > Viridiplantae > Streptophyta > Magnoliopsida > Lamiales > Lamiaceae > Salvia > Salvia rosmarinus. The sequence goes on along the minus strand of CM072824.1, from coordinate 35,376,788 downwards.
ATGTTAACAAACTTTCATTTAAATCGATTTTCAATCGATTTCTTATTATATAATCATAAATCTCGATTTTTCACGTTAATCAATAACATGATCAATACTTTACTCAAGTATGATCTAACTTGTACCTTACATATTATTTTTCATATCTAACGTTATTTAATATAACGTTTCGTCGTAAACATAGTATACTATATTTATAAAATCCCATAAATTCTCAATGGGTCTAAAATATATTATAAGGATATAATATGAAATTTTTCTTAAATAAATGAATTTAAAACCCTTAGTCTCCATTCTTAATAACTCTCGGCCCTTATACAAATTATTCTCAAATTTCTTCCAAAAATTCTTATAAAATCACATAATGCTCTATATTATCATAGGATCCATAATATGTATTAACATTAGCTATAGGAAAATTGGACATCAATTTCCTATACCTTATAGTTTTCGGTTATTTCTTAAAATTATCAAACATTTTTCTAAAATTCTAGTAAATTCATAAAACACCTAATCATCTTCCTATATTATTAATATATCATAATATCCAACAATTTCAATTTACACATTAACATACCCATACTAGTACCTCTCGAAAATTTCCAACAAATGCACAACTCATTTTATAAAAATCTAATAAATTCATATAGCACTTAATCAATGCTCTAGATAAATAATATGCTATAATATCACTTAAACATTAATTATACATCAACCTTATATCCCCAACATTTTCGGTACATTCAATTAAATTACATATGATTTCCATAAATTCCCAACAATTCACTATGAGTTCTATTATCATCATAGATCATTAATTCATTAACATAAGAACCTTATAATTTTCGATCACTACACAAGAATTCATAGTATAATTGACTTGTAATTAAATCATGACATATAAATCATATACATCATAATAAGCATTATTAACAAACATCTAAACATTATTATAACATTCCTCATTTTTTTAGCATTTAAACATAAGCATATATATATATAAAAATCGAATGGTTGAAAATCGAAAATTTTAACGTATAAAGAAAGCTCGTTAAATTCCTAACCTTTTAATCGGCGTCGATTTTTGCTGCAAGGATTTTTTTTTGTATCAAGGTTTGGGATTAAAATGGAGAACACTCTCCTTCTTTTCTTTTCTAAAGGTTACGGCAGTATGTGTGTTTGTAAAAAAAGGTGTTATGTTTTAATAAATATCCTATCACCCTTGCACAATAAAAGTTAAAGGAAATAACTCAAGTATTACTCTTAATCCTTTTTACCCTCTCGGTCACACATAGCAATTGCAAGACAAAAATATTATTTGTGACTCATCAACTTTAATACATCACTTCTTACACAAAGTAAATACACATCAAGACAATTAAATGAAACAAGACCCCTTTTGCTTTTTGATTCACTTCACCGTCGGCTCCCTCTCAATTTGCACAAAGGAGTAGCTTTTCATTTTTTTGTCGTATACAACATCATATCCCAAGCATTTACTTTATGGAGGCCAATTCATAAAAGAGTTCCAAAAAATCTTCCAACCTCATTTGGTCCAATGTACATGGCTATAACACAAGCCAAATGACCTCCCACTTGATCACTAATTAATTCCTTGTTTATTGTGTACAAATATCCTACTAAACATTTATAAAGCAACATGATAGGAGGATAGCAAAAAAATGTATCCATTTAATCCTAATTGTATCACTCACGACACTTTTGCATTCCAAGTGCTAAAACAATTTATTTTCTTGCTTTCAATAGTTATATAACATAATGTATGTCTTAGATGATAAATTAGATCATAGGAAAAATTATTAGAATTATTTCATGTGTCAAAACCCTAATTTTCAAAATTAGGGTTTTCGAAAATTACTACTTTATTCAATAATTATTCCTTAATACTCTAGCATTGTTTTAATGCTAAATAATACTCTTATTACATAAAATAATCAAAGGAATTTAAATATTATAATTTCTTGATCGTTAGACTAAATTTTCTAATCGTTTCTAATCGTTGACGTTTGAAACGTCTCAAAACGTTCATAATCGACCCATCTCCAAATGGTCGTAATAAAGTCGTAATGACTTTATTAATTCATTTCATTAATAAGGAAATTTAATTCTAAGCTTCGTCACTTAGAAAAATTAACGTAATATTATCCTTCGATATTCAATCGACGTTAAAATATTACTGCCGAAAGAATTTATATAACTATATCCCTTAATTCACAATCATTAGTTAATATGATATAGGAATTCATTATATCATAATTTGTCGAAATCATTATTCGATAAATTTCTAATTCGATTATCGAGATGAAACCCTAATTTATGATTTTTATTATCAAAATTAAGCTTTAAAAATTCGGGATATTACATTTCACCCCCCTTAACTCAAAAAGTATGGGGTATCTTTGCATCATAACATCTTCATTTTTTCACGTGATTTCCTTTTGTCCATGGTTTCTCCATTGGACTTTCATTAAAGACCCAAACTTGATTCTAAATCGTTGAATCTTACGATCAAAATAGTCGTAGACTTTTCGTCGCAACTCATATTTGATTTAAGGATCACGTCATTATGATGGATTACGTGATTTGGGTCATATTCGTATTTCTTTAACTGTGACATGTGGAAAACATTACGTACATTCCCCAATTTGGTGGAAGTACCAATCTATAGGCTACTGGACCTATCATTTCTAGGATTTCGTGAGGTCCTATAAAATGTGATCTCAACATTCCCTGCACCTTAAACTTTATAAATTTCCCTGGATGGAGAAATCTTAAGAAACTTTCTTTCCGCATTCAAAATGCAGTTCAGATCTACGCGTATCAGCGTAAGACTTTTGTCTGTCATGAGCTTCTCTTATTCTCTGCCTCATTTGGCAGATATCTTAATCATTTCATTTACGTCGTCAGGACCTTATACTTTCTCTCACCTACTTTATTACAATAGAGTGGTGGTCGATACCTCTTTCCACATAATGTCTCATATGGCTAAATTGATTGTTGCTTGACAGCTATGGTCGTACGTGAACTTAACAAGTGGTACAACATGTTCCCACTTGCACCTTGATTTAACATTAATGTCCTCATCATATCCTTAAACGTCCATATTGTCTTTTTGATCGTCCATCTGTCCGTGAGGGGACATCTATGTTATGGTTCAATCTCGTGTCTAACTCCTTTTTGGTGAGCTAGTTCAAAATCTAGGGGTAAACTTGGAGTCTCTATCTAAAGCGATAGGTTTTGGTACCCCCTGTAAATATACGATTTCCTTTATGTACGACCGAGCTAACTTTTCAGATCCATTGGTGAGTCAATCAACTACTACCCATATAGTAGTGTTACTTCTTTATGACTTTGGCAAAACCCGTCATAAAATCCATTGCTATGTCATTCCATTTTCATTTGTGTATCTCTAGAGATTATAACTCCTTATAAGGTCATTGATACAATGCCTTCACTTATTAGTAACCGAGACAATGCTCGACAATGTGGTTATATCTCATTTCATTTCTTACTGTCTAACTTTTCTCGTAAATCATAATGTACTTTAATGCTGCTTGGGTGGGCGGTATGAGGAACATCATGAGCTTCACTCATGATCTCATTTCTAAGCTTATTATTGCTTGAAATATATATAACCCTTCCTTAGACAATATGACATTATCCGGTGCTTTCATTCCTCTTCTTAGCTCATATTCTTTCATATCTTTCATCTTTCCTTCTCTTGTATGGATACATCGTAACTTAGACCGAATTTTACAACTTAGGGCATTAGATTATACATTAACCTTCCGTATGTGATAATTATATCACAATTTTAATCTTTTACTGATTCGAGCCATCTTTTCTATCTCATCTTTAAGTCTCTTGCTCGAAGAAATAATCCACACTTTTGTGGTCTGTGAAGATCTTACAATTCATTCCTTATAGGTGCTGTCTCCAAAACTTTGGTACGTATACTACTGCTGCTATTTCAAGTCACGAGTTGGGTAATTCCATTCATGTGGTCTAAGTCATTGTGATGCGTAAACTATTATCTTTCTCACCTTAATACATGGCTTCACATTTATTGGTCCATGTAATTTCGATTCCTTTTTGGAAGACACCATGTGTCTAAGGAATATTACTTCTTTAAGCCAAAATTCACAATACTAAACTTGGCAAAATTCGTTCGGCTCTAAATGTCCACAATACAGCCCTTCGATGTTCTTTATGTCCTTTTTCGCTCTTCGTATGGATAAGAACATCATTCATAAGGACTTAGACAAAAATGTCTAAGTACGTGTGGAACACTCGATTTTTGAGGTTCATGTACAAGGCTGGTACATTAGTTAGTCCGAATGGCATGACTATAATCTCATAGTAACCATATCTTATTCGGAACAATTCATTTTCTTACATCAGATCCCATTCTATGAAAACCATATAATATATCTCATCAAAATGCCTCAATGAGGACTTTCCATACATAAATTACGAGGATCGGTCTATCAAGCCAACTGATTACATGGCGTCTAGTCCTTTTTACATCCAAAATTTTGACACCTCTTCAACATATTCACAAAATATTCCAAACTACGTTTATTTTATACATTCTAACCATATCATCTACAACATAAGCCACCATCTACATATAAGTCTCATATTATCATAGGATTCTATGTCTCTGGGTGGCCTTCGTCGAAATCGTACTCCTCATTTGGAAATTTACCTTTTTCCATTCTCGTCTCTTTCAAGTATAATTAACGGCACAGGACGTGGGCCGCGTTTGGAACATCAGGGTACAACCATTCTTTATATCATACTGTGTAACTTGCCGGGGACCAGAACAAGTACTCATAGGTGCCGTTCCAAACGCTTTATATGTATACTTGAGCATGTTGACAAATCCTGGTAAGTCTGCCCAAACCTTGGAATTTTCTACATGGAGAATATATTCTCTTGATACTCTTTTGCCAAATCCTGCCAGTCTATTGGCAAACGACGTATAAGTCGTTGGATACCATTCTCATCCGTCACTTCATGGTTACGAGCATCCATCCAAAGGTGTAAGAATTCCTCCAAAAACTGTCTTAAATCCATGCCCAGTTTATAATAAAAGAGGCGATACGCCCGTGTGAGTTCTAAGCTTGTAGGCCTTGTGGTTAACTTTTTACCCGTAATACTCCATTTTCCTGCTATCTGTAAATAGATATTTCTAGATAAGTCAGACTTAAATTTAAGCAGTTGAGGATCCAAAATCCCGTTGCGTAGAATTTCAAATGGAGAGACTATGCCCATGTCTCTAATCACGTGAGTGACATCCATTTCCGAAACTTCTGTTTCTTGAAATATATCTACGTTTCTCATAGATATTATGATCCAAATCATTTGTTAGAACCTTAGGCGATCCTAGGTCCATTTCTAAGTTCGAGCAACACCTGCGACGGTCATAATTCTCATATAGGTGAAGAGATTTTATTTCTTGATTCGTTTATCTTGAATTGGGTTCTATCGTTTCTACACATACTTGTGCAATGTTAGAATGTGAAGCACCTATATCGAACAAAATATTATAGGTATGCTGAGAAGTTTTTCTCATACCTATCAGGCCTTCCTAGTTTTTGTTCGATTACATTTTCGGTCAAGTATAGGCTCAGTCTCGGTGTTCTCGTCTATTCAAGTAAACATCTATTTCATATATCATTGTCCTTTCCCTTGGGACATTATATTCCCTTGCTATGGTCTTCTATTACCTCGTTCACCATATCCTTCTCGGGTATCAGTACAGTTATGCTTTTATCAATAACATTTTGTGGTTAGGTCTACATCAACCTATCTTTTGATATTGTTATCTCGATAATTAAATCTTATCGTAGAGATCGTGATGTCTCTATCACTATCATTCATTCCTGATCCAGTATGAATTATTCAATTCCCTTTTTCACTTTATCGATCTTAGGAATATATCTCTCAGATATCCTTGCTTTAAACTCTTTTCCAGAGGAATCCTTATACCGGCATTTAGCGCCATCATTTGTAATATCCTTTTAGGATATACATCATTTGTTAACATTCTTTATTGATTCATCATGCAACTTTTGCATAGGATAAAATCCTTTATCCACTGGGCGTATTATACTTTTGCCTTGACGTCAAATATCCCTACCATTTTCTCAACATTCAATGATTACTTCATTTCAATGTCAGAGATACTTAATATCCCACTTTATTGATCGTCACAAAAGTATAAGGGGTAAACCTTCCAATTAGATTCACCTTAAGGTCCCTTAATGTGTACCTCTTCCTTTGTTCTCTTGAAAGTATTTCCTTTGCAAAGTCCATAGAAGCTATCTTGCTTGTTAATTTCTAAGACACTCTAGACAACCGCTTTGTCTCTATAACTTAGAGTACTAAGATTCATTTAAAATAATGAATCTATTTCTTAATCCGTTTCTTTACTTCAAGGGAATTACCTTACTGATCGAAGTCATAAAGTCTCTGAAGCTTATATCATATTGTGGCTATCTCATAATTGTATAGCTCATAATTTCTTTTGCTATTTTTGACTTTTGCCCCTTTTTCTCGAGCATGGTATCTGAAAGTAATCGTACTTTCATTATACTTTGGTTCCCACTTTCAGGACTAGAACCGTCATTATTGTCATATAGCTTGGTAAGGTAGTACATTTGTACACCATAACTTAAATTCCAAGCATCTTATTACCTTGTCTTCACTTTGGAGATATTCTCTCCATACTTGATATACATGCTAGGGCTATCCTAGCTGTTCACACATCTCAATGATTATAATTCCTCAATCTCATTATCATTGGTTTAACCAAGTCTCAGTTACTTGGAAATCGGTTATGCTCAAGCATAATCTCATTGATTGAGATATAAAGCGAGAGATTTATTATCTGAGATGCTATCATTTCTTTACATGTATATCCTTTGAAAAGGATATTTTGCATGCATCTTCATTCTTTTAAACATGTCCAACCTACTAAGGAGGATTTAAGGACAAACAACTATTTAAAAAATATGTTGTAATCTCTCTCGTTATGACATAATAATGGGAGATTTATATCCCATGGATATCATATACTTTTCTTTACCTTTACTCTTGCATTCAATGCTAAAGAGTATCTCATTCATAACTTCATTATTATAACAGTCACATGAAGGTATAACTTCACTGTTATTAGTATCTGGTAAGCCCATCAGGGGTCATTGCATTGATGTGCATCATAGGGGACAATATATCTCGTCTCATCGAGATCTTCCTTACATCATAACTTTTTGATGTCTATCACTTTACTGGTATGAAACTTTTAGGTGTCTAAAATAAGTCAACCTTCATCATACTTATTGGTTGCAAGACTTGAAGAAAATTCATCATGACAGTTTGCAAGAGGTACGGTCTCACAAATCAAAATAACATCTTTTAATGATAGAATCCATATGCTCTTTGGATTGAATGATTGGGATCTAGGGTCCGAAGACCAGAATGACGACTACTGAGATTTCTTTGGTCATATGGGCTGGCCAGACCCGTCACAAATATTTTCTCAGTCACACAAGGACTTGGTTTCAAAAGATACTTTATAAATCTTTGGGGTTATAAATTTCTTTCAGAAACAGTGAGAAACTCAAGTAATTTCTCAATTGGAACTAGGTCATAGAGCTAAACTCAATGACAGAAATTGGGTAATGAATATAATTTGAAACCTTATATAACTCGTAGTAGGTCATCATAGGTTGTAAGGTTTATCAACATACTACCCTACATTCCAAACTTTACTCATAACATTAAACTAACTTTTCGATTTATCTCATCAAATTTTTTATTTTTTTCTACCACATCGTGGTCTCTTCTTTTGCAAAAATTCACAACACTTGCTTCAATTTATTCTTCGATCACATTTCTACTTCGTTTCTAACGAAAAATTCATAGTCAACTTGGAGTTCCGTCATGCTGAACGTCCAAATAAAAAGACTATACTCATGTCACTTATCGCATAGTGACATTTATTATTTTGACCTCATTTCCATTTCTGATCGCAAAATTCCTTCTCATCATTCATTTCGAGATTCTCATTTCGATCTCGCTTTTGTTCTCGGGATGGAATAAAATTCTCCTAATTTATCCTTCTATGTTCTTTCACAAATGAGATCATGCGTCTTAAACAGTCTACGTTCTTTTGGGGATAACATACCCATCATCATAAATAACTTTGAGATTTGAAATAAATTTTCAAATATTCATAACATAGCTCATTTGTACTCATGTACTTCTTTGAATTTCAAGAAATCAACATATCATATTTGAAATAAAATTTCAAATATTCATAACATAGCTCATTTATCATATTTGAAATTCAAAGAAGTACATGAGTACAAATGATTTATATGTCATGATTTAAAGGTTACGGCAGTATGTGTGTTTGTAAAAAGAGGTGTTATGTTTTAATAAATATCCTATCACCCTTGCACACTAAAAGTTAAAGGAAATAACTCAAGTATTACTCTTAATCCTTTTTACCCTCTCGGTCACACATAGCAATTGCAAGACAAAAATATTATTTGTGACTCATCAACTTTAATAAATCACTTCTTACACAAAGTAAATACACATCAAGACAATTAAATGAAACATGACCCCTTTTGCTTTTTGATTCACTTCACCGTCGGCTCCCTCTCAATTTGCACAAAGGAGTAGCTTTTAATTTTTTTTGTCTTATACAACATCATATCCCAAGCATTTACTTTATGGAGGCCAATTCATAAAAGAGTTCCAACAAATCTTCCAACCTCGTTTGGTACAATGTACACGGCTATAACACAAGCCAAATGACCTCCCACTTGATCACTAATTAATTCCTTGTTTATTGTGTACAAATATCCTACTAAACATTTATAAAGCAACATGATAGGAGGATAGCAAAAAAATGCATCCATTTAATCCTAATTGTATCACTCACGACACTTTTGCATTCCAAGTGCTAAAACATTTTATTTTCTTGCTTTCAATAGTTATATAACATAATGTATGTCTTAGATGATAAATTAGATCATAGGAAAAATTATTAGAATTATTTCATATGTCAAAACCCTAATTTTCGAAATTAGGGTTTTCGAAAATTACTACTTTATTCAATAATTATTCCTTAATCCTCTAGCATTGTTTTAATGCTAAATAATACTCTTATTACATAAAATAATCAAAAGAATTTAAATATCATAATTCATTGATCATTAGACTAAATTTTCTAATCGTTTCTAATCGTTGACGTTTGAAACGTCTCAAAACGTTCATAATCGATCCATCTCCAAATGGTCGTAATAAAGTCATAATGACTTTATTAATTCATTTCATTAATAAGGGAATTTAATTTTAAGCTTCATCACTTAGAAAAATTAACGTAATATTATCCTTCGATATTCAATCGACGTTAAAATATTACTGCCGAAAGAATTTATATAACTATATCCCTTAATTAACAATCATTAGTGAATATGATATAGGAATTCATTATATCATAATTTTTCGAAATCATTATTTGATAAATTTCTAATTCGATTATCGAGACGAAACCCTAATTTATGATTTTTATTATCGTAATTAAGCTTTAAAACTTCAGGGGATTTGTCACGACCCGACTAATTAATTAAATGATTAACTAACTAATCATGTTGTGACTAGTTAGAAAAAAAGTTTTTTGGATAATTAAATAGATTTAATTGAATAAATTTTTTGACATATGGGCAGCATGACTGCTAAAACATAAAAAAGCCAACCTGCACGCAGAAAATAACCAACAACAGCAATATCAACAAGTGAGGACACAACCTCCAAAATATATATATAGATGTTTTCAAAATATTTACAAGGTTTTTCAAAATTATGGTTTCCATTTACAAATGTTGACAGCGGAAGAGTAGCGAATGTCATGTATGAGGACACAACATTCAGGCTCAACTATTTTCAACAAAAAGGAAGCCAACTAAGCTCAGTTCCAGGCCCACATCTCTTCCACTCTCAACCTGCATCAAACAGAAAACACTTTGCGGGTATGAGTACTAGAAAGTACTCAGTGGGTAATTGCCAACATAACTTTCAAAACTTATAAATTTCCTTTCAAATAAGAGTTTAGAAAGACAATTTGAATAATTTCTTCTTGAAAATCTTTCATTATCATATCACCACCATTTCATTTTTAAACATACCGGCATCACATACCCGAGTTGATCCCGAAGGATCTCAACTACGGTCATACCCTATCTACGTCATCCGGTAATGGGAAGTAGGCCTCCTCCCCAATACCATGGTCGGCCTACATTTGCAAGCTCACAGCCATAACCTGTGCACAGTATATAATATTTTTCCTACCGTAGACAGTTAATTTGCCGTCAGACCCACAATGTGGTCAACATTCATTTTAACATGTCCATAATGTGGTGAATGAAAATAATTTCATGATAGCAATAACTTCATAACATGACAATAACTTATTTAAAATGATTTGCAAAGCATTACCCACCTCAAACGATTATTCCAAGACGTTAGTTTCTTCGTTCTTCACGTCTCGATTGCCTTTGCTCGTTCCTAGTAAAATAAGATTATTATTGAATTTAGCAATCATTCCTTATTCGTTTAACTACTTATCAATAGTTTATCGATTAGCAATTCAAAACGTCTTATTAACAACAAATTCTACCGAAATTTCGGCAGAGTAACGTTTGTAATATGAGTAGTCCAAGTAAACCAAACTCATCAAATTTCATCACAAACTCCCCAATATCATCAACATGTACTTAAATATGCATTTAGAAATTTAAAACAAGTTTAATTTCATTAATTCACACTTTAATCGCCTAATGCTCTTCAACTATATATATAGAAAATTTCAATAGTTTTACTATCTAAATCTATTCAATATCAAATATCACATAATTATACTCATTTAGCATCAATGATCATTAATCCAAGTTCACTTCCATTCTTAATTAAAATTCATCACGTAAAATCATAACTTTTACTAAACTTTAATTTTTCCATCTTGGAGTATACATGTTCAAAAATTCTCATAAATTCAACTTAAGCATTATTTTTATTATAGATCTCAAATATCATATCAAATACATCAAATAAAATCAAGAAATCAAAGTTCAAGCCTTCCCCTTCATTTTCGAAAATTAGGGTATTATGTATATATTTGAATTAAATTCCTATAAATTCATTTTAGGCATTATTTATATCACTAAGCATAAATATCATGTCAAATAGATCAAATAAAATCAAAATCCCTAAGTTCTAATTACTCCTAATTTTCGAAAATTGTAGGCTTTTAGTATACGTGTTTTTAATTTCTATCTCTGTAATCCTAAGTTGTTTATTTCTATTTCTAATCATATATTTAAGCCCAATTCAACTAATTGATAACATATGATTCACATACAAAAATTAGGGTTCATGTATGATTCTTTAATTTTCCAACTTTAGCAAATGAAAGAATTAAATCCATAAATCATGATATTTATACACAATAAACATAATTAAATCAATACATATAACAAAATTGAAACAAATCAACCCTAAAATTAATCATCAAACTTTCAAAAATCCAATACATAATAAACATCATATTCATTAATTTAAAACGAAAAAACTTAGCTTAATTGAAGTATTTACCTTGCTTAAAGTGATTTGCAACCAATTCCTCACTTGAAAATGGATTAAATGTGAAAATAAAATTTTAGTGTGTGCTAGTGTGTGTGGTGACCGAAAGTTAGGGAAGAAATGGGGTGGAGGATGATTTTATGTTCTTTTTTTAAGTTTCTAGAATGCTTATGTGCATTTAAATGTAATTTTGTATTCATTTAATAAATATTTGACACAAATTTCCAAAATTTATAAGTATACCTCAATTTTTACTAATGTTATACATTAATATATTTTAGTAGGTAAAACTATATTTCTAATAATTATTAAAATCCAGAACAATTTATATCCATGATTAGAATTAAATTCATATAAACATAAATTAAATTCTTTCATGTATTAAAATTCAAATAGAAACACTTAAATTCCTTAAATTTCAAAAATTATAACAAATAATTCCTTTATCATTAAATAATAATAAAATAAATTATTGAAGCTAATTAATAGCTTGAACAATAATTCATCTCATTTTATAAGATACTTAACATAAAAAAATGATTAATGCATTTCATTACAAAATTTCTATTTAATAACATTTTTCTTCCAAACACACATTAATAATCACATCTCACACATTTTATTATAATAAAACTCATTTCTAAACAATCTCTACGTTTTCTAATCTCTATTCCTTCAATTAAGAATTAATAAATTTTCTATCGACTAATAATCCATTATGCATTTCTTTATAGATTTCTATGAATTGGATGGCTTTTAAGCCCCTAATTATACTTAATTAGGCTTTAATTAATACTATAAGATTTCCGGGTTACTACATTCCCTCCCCCTTAAAAAATTTTGTCCTCGAAATTTAGTACCTCGTAAAATAGGTCTGGATACTTCTCCTTCATTTGTTCTTCTAGTTCCTAAGTTACCTCTTCTGGACCATGATGCTTCCACAAAACTTTTACTAAAGGAATAATCTTATTCCTTAACTTTTGTTCCTTCGATCCAGAATACACTCAGGTTCTTCTTCATAACTCAAGTCAGGGTCGGGAACTATTTCGTTTTAATGAAGGATGTGCGTTGGGTCATACACATATTTTCTGAGTTGAGAAACGTGAAAGACATCGTTTACGTTAGCGAAGTTAGGTGGCAACGCTAACCTATAAGCTACTGGCCCAATTCGCTCCAACACTTCATAAGGTCCAATGAATCGTGGCTTGAGTTTCCCTTTTATGCCAAAGCTATGAACTCCTTTAGTTGGGGAAACCTTGAGGAGAAAAACTTTGTCTCCTACCTCAAAATTCAATTCCGTACGACGATTATCAGCGTAATATTTCTACCTATCTTGGGCTTCTTTCATTCTTTTCTTTATCTGTCGTACTATCTGGACCATTTCGTCTATCGCTTCGGGGCCAAGAATTTTCCTTTCTCCAACTTCATCCCAATAAAGGGGCGATCTACAGTTCTTGCCATATAGCGCTTCGTAGGGAGCCATGTTGATCGTAGCTTGGTAACTGTTATTATAAGCGAATTCGATCAATGGCAGAACCTGTTCCCAATGATCTCCCCGGTCTAGCGCAACTGTTCGGAGCATATCTTCTAGCGTTTGAATCGTCCTCTCGGTTTGACCATCTGTTTGGGGATGAAAAGCGGTACTAAAATTCAATTGAGTACCCAATTCTTTCTGAAAGGTCGTCCAAAACCTTGAGGTGAATTTAGTATCGCGATCAGATGTAATTGATATCGGCACTCCATGCAAGCAAACGATTTCACGAACGTAAATCTGCGCTAGCTTGTCTGCTCCGTATGTTATTGGAATTGGGATGAAATGAGCACTTTTGGTTAATCGATCAATGATTACCCAGATAGCAGTATTTCCTCGTTTTGACTTGGGTAATCCAGTTACAAAGTCCATTGCAATGTGATCCCATTTCCATTCAGGCACTTCTAAAGGTTGTAACTTTCCATACGGTCTCTGATGTAACGCTTTCACTTGCTGACATGCTAGACATCGTTCAACATACAATGCGATGTCTTGTTTCATTCTTGTCCACACAAAGTTCTGTTTAAGGTCTTGATACATCTTCGTGCTTCCAGGATGCGCGGCATACGGAACATTATGAGCTTCGCTCATAATTTCATCTTTTAACTTGCCGTCATTAGGTACACAGATTCGATTGCCGAACATAATCGCATTATCTCCCGCTTCACGATATCCAAGAAGATTTCCTATTCGAATTCTTGCTCGCAATGTTTCCAAATTTGCATCTCTTCGTTGCGCTTCAATTATTCGGGCTCTCAAATCCGGAAGTACCACTAATGCTGCTACTATGTCTCTGGTGATTTGGGGAGGTAGCACTACTTCAAGCTTCATTCGTTCGAATTCCTTCAATAATTCTTCATGTTCTGTCAAAAGAATTCCTAGTCTCTCCTGATTCTTCCTGCTTAAAGCGTCAGCGACGACATTAGCCTTTCCAGGATGATATTTGATCTCGCAATCATAATCTTTTACTAACTCGAGCCATCTTCGTTGCCGCATATTTAAATCTTTCTGTTCGAAGAAGTACTTTAGACTTTTATGATCCATGAAAATTTCACATCTTGATCCGTATAAATAATGCCTCCAGATTTTCAATGCATGGACGACGATTATGAGTTCAAGTCATGAGTAGGATAATTGTGTTCATGGATCTTGATTGTCATGAAGCATATCGACGACTTTCCCTTCTTGCATTAGAACGCATCATATCCCATTCCTAGACGCATTCGTGTATATGGTATATTCCTTCTCCGGATCAGGTATTGTTAAGATAGGAGCATTGGTCAGTCTTTCCTTGAGTTCTTGGAAGCTGTCTTCGCAGTCTGGGGTCCATTGAAATTTCACTCATTTCTTCAACAATTGTGTCATTGGCTTAGCAATTTTAGAAAATCCTTCAATAAATCTCCTGTAATATCCAGCTAAGCCTAGAAAACTACGAATCTCATTTGGAGTCGTAGGTGATTTCCATTACTGTACCGCTTGGACCTTTGCAGGGTGAACTTTTATTCCTTCAGCCGAAACTATGTGTCCAAGAAAGTTCACTTCTTTCAGCCAGAAGTCACATTTGCTAAACTTAGCGTATAGTCTTTGTGTTCTCAATTTTTCCAACTCAATTCGCAAATGCACTTCATGTTCTTGTTCACTCTTAGAATATATCAGAATATCATCGATAAGCACTAGCACAAATTTATCGAGATATTCATGGAAAACACGGTTCATAAGGTCCATAAACACAGCTGGAGCATTGGTTAACCCAAACGGCATCACTACAAATTCGTAGTGCCCGTATCTGGTCCTAAAAGCGGTTTTAGGTATATCTTCGGGTTTGATCTTCACTTGATGGTAACCCGATCTCAGATCAATCTTCAAAAATACCTTTGCTCCTTTTAAATGGTCAAACAAATCATCGATCCGTGGTAATGGATATTTGTTCTTTAAGGTCACCTTATTTAACTCTCGATAATCAATACACATTCTCAAGGTGCCATCCTTCTTTTTGACGAATAAAATCGGTGCTCCCCACGGCGACGCACTTGGTCGAATGAATCCCAAGTCTAAAAGTTCTTGTAATTGGATCTTCAACTCTTGTAGCTCCTTCGGTGCCATTCGATATGACGCTTTTGAAATCGGTGCTGACCCTGGCTCCAAATCGATAACAAAATCCAATTGTCGATCTGGCGGTACACCTGGCAACTTTTCCGGGAATACATCTTTATATTCCCTCACAACCGGCATGTCTTCTATTTTCCTTTCCTTCTTACCTTCATCATTCAAATACACGAGATAAGCCTGATTTTCTTCACCTCTCAACAATTTTTCTGCTTGCAAAGCAGAAATTACAGGAATGCATCTTCTTCTCTCATCTATTCCATAAAAACAGGTGGGTTCTTTTCCTGGAGGTTGGAATGCTATCTCTCTTTGCTCACACCGAATTGTGGCGAAATTTTTAGTCAACCAATCCATGCCTAGAATGATATCAATATCCCACATGCATAAAAGGCGTAAAAACTCAGCTTTCAGTTTTAGCGATCCTAACTCAAACTCTAAGTTAGGACATATCTGATTAACCACAGTTGCCCCACCTATCGGAGTGATTACCTTAAAATCTACTTCAGCTTGTTCTACGGGAAGCTCAAGATTATCCACACATGCAGTTGAAATGAAAGAGTGCGAAGCTCCCGTATCAAATAAAACTATAACAGGTACACCTTGTAACTGAGCCATACCTGTTAAATTTCCCGAGCTCTTCTCCGGTTGTTTTTGTTTTAGTGCGTACGCTTTCTGATGTTGAGGTTGAAGTTGGAGGGATTGGGGCTGCGTCTGTTGAGTAGAAGTATCTGGGCTTGAATTTGCTTGTGGAGGGGGAAGTTGATATCGTGGTGGCTGTGGATAACCGGTCATAGCCTTCACAGATTGGGTTGGCCGAAAAGACTTCGATTTATCATCTCTTCCAAAGATATTCGGTCGATATGGACAAGCAGATGCGAAGTGACCAACTTGTCCACAGGTGAAGCATGTGTTACTTCCACTTCTGCATACACCAAAGTGTGGGCGGTTGCATTGTGGACATAGGGGTGGTCTCATCTGGTTCGAAGGGAAGGGTGTCTGCATGGGTACTGACGGTCGGAAGGGTTTCGATACCGTGGTTCCTTGTCGTTGGAAAGGCTTCTTGCTTGGAAATCCTTTGGTTTCCCACTTCCTCTTTCCTTTATACTTTTGTTCCATTTGAGAAGATTTCGATGGAACTAGACTTTGAGGTATACCTGCATTCGATTCGGTCGCATTCTTCTCTGACTGAATTTCCATCTCCATATCTAGCGCACGATTAAGAGTTTCAGCATAAGACATAGGTGGTTGAGCGGCAAGAATAATCCGAATTTCAGGTCGCAATCCGGATCGAAACATTTTTGCCATCTTTTCATCGGTTTCCACTTTGTACGGTGCATATCGAGATAACGTGCAGAATTCTCGATCGTACTCCGCCACACTCTTGCTTCCTTGCTTCAAGTTCATGAACTCGATTTCTTTCTGTTTTCGATAACTTCGTGGAATGAATTTAGCATACAACTCTTCCTTGAACTGATCCCATGTGAAGTTCGTCATTTGTTCTGGTGTGAGGGTCTTCTGTCTAGCCTCCCACCAGAAGTCCGCGGGTCCTTTCATCAGAAAATTAATACACAGCAGACATTCCTGATCATTACATTCCAAAAACTTGAATATCCGTTCTACTGTGCGTACCCATTCTTCGGCTTCGGCACGACTACCAGCCCCGGTAAAGTTCGGTGGGTTTTGGCGAAGGAAAAGTTCGGCTATTTTTCGATTTGGGGGAGAAGGTTCACGATCAGGGGAGTGGCTTCACTGTCTCTTTCTTCTAAACTTGGGTTTCTTCTTCTTGGAGGCATACTGATACAAAAGGAAAAATATTAATTCCACAACAGTTTATGCAATATCAAAACAAGAAGAAGAAAGTCAAATTGGAGCAAAGTTCAATTGTCAGCAAAGTTAATAACAACTCACTTAATCACAACAAAGTAAATAAACATTGCATATCATAATTTACAAGAAAATTGCCTCATTGAGGACTTTTTACAAAAGAGTTAATTTCATTATTACTAGGCTGGTAGTTCTGCCTCACCTTACTAACTATTCTAACTAATTTACTTTCACTTCCCCTAACCGTCTATGTCTTCTTCGGGTTCCTCCTCCGGATCCTCTTCTGGTTCCTCCTCTTCTGGCTCTTCCTCTTGTTCGTCTTTAGGAACATGAGAATGATCAGTGAATGAGCAAGTGGACTCTCCCGGGAAAAGAAGAGTTGGATCGGATAGGGAGGGCATTTCACTAACAGATAAAGGTCTCAAATAAGAAGTGCCAACAGATGGCTGTTGTTCAAACTCATGAGCTACCTCAGTGGGGGACAATGTAAATGGAATTTCGGGAAGGGAAGATAAAAGTGGTGAAAGGGTTTTCAAGGCAAATGGTTGATCAAATAAATCTAAATCATCCAAAGTCCACTGAGGTCCAAGAGGAAATGAGTTATCATCATCATGACAGAATTCATAAGTAGGACTAGAAACAACAATCTCATGGGATTCAGGTTTAATTTCTCTACTTTTTGAGTCTAAGATATCAGATAAGATTTGGTGAACTACTGGGATAAACTGATCAAAAGGACGATAGGGTAATACTGGAGGATCTCCTATTTTTCTATACTGATTTTTGATAAGATTTACAAATCGATCGAGATTACCAGTAATTCTGCACTCCATATCAGGATGTACATAATCCAGAGCCATTTCGGATGCCCATCCCCGCCAAGAAGGAGGTAAAGCGTTAACTAATTTGATCAGTCCATCTAACTCAGTCATTGTACACTTTAAAACTGACCTCCACATCATCATGTACTGATTGAGAACGAACGGCAGGTGCTGCTCCTCTCTCATTCTAAAGGAGTAAAAACTATCAACACTGCCTAATCCAAGCGGACTATTATCAACCTTCTTTCGAGCGATAACTTTCTTCCTTGCCATCCTATAATCAAATATAACTTACATGCTGATCAAAACAATCATATATCACTTATATTCATACATGCTACATTACAATAATTCACCATACTCAAGAACTATTTTCAACATATGCATACACATTCACTTCTTCACATAATTCATAATTTACTTTACCTGGTTGAGCTGAAGAGATGGACTGGAACACTGAGCTCTTATCAATAATTCAAGGTTTACACAGAATGGTTGGCTCAAAGAAAAAAATTTACAGGTCCAGAGCGAACAACTGCTCTGATACCACTCTGTCACGACCCGACTAATTAATTAAATGATTAACTAACTAATCATGTCGTGACTAGTTAGAACAAAAGATTTTTGGATAATTAAATAGATTTAATTGAATAAATTTTTTGACATATGGGCAGCATGACTGCTAAAACATAGATAAGCCAACCTGCACGCAGAAAATAACCAACAACAGCAATATCAACAAGTGAGGACACAGTCTCCAAAAATATATATATAGATGTTTTCAAAACATTTACAAGGTTTTTCAAAAGTATGGTTTCCATTTACAAATGTTGACAGCGGAAGAGTAGCGAATGTCATGTATGAGGACACAACATTCAGACTCAACTATTTTCAACAAAAAGGAAGCCAACTAAGCTCAGTTCCAGGCCCACATCTCTTCCACTCTCAACCTGCATCAAGCAGAAAACACTTTATGTATGAGTACTAGAAAGTACTCGGTGGGTAATTGCCAACATAACTTTCAAAACTTATAAATTTCCTTTCAAATAAGAGTTTAGAAAGACAATTTGAATAATTTCTTCTTGAAAATCTTTCATTATCATATCACCACCATTTCATTTTTAAACATACCGGCATCACATACCCGAGTTGGTCCCGAAGGATCTCAACTACGGTCATACCCTATCTACGTCATCCGATAATGGAAAGTAGGCCTCTCCCAATACCATGGCCGGCCTACATTTGCAAGCTCACAACCATAACCTGTGCACAGTATATAATATTTTTCCTACCGTGAGCGGGTAATTAATGTCGGACCCACAATGTGGTCAACATTCATTTTAACATGTCCATAATGTGGTGATTGAAAATAATTTCATGATAGCAATAACTTCATAACATAACAATAACTTATTTAAAATGATTTGCAAAGCATTAACCACCTCAAACGATTATTCCAAGACGTTAGTTTCTTCGTTCTTCACGTCTCGATTGCCTTTGCTCGTTCCTAGTAAAATAAGATTATTATTGAATTTAGCAATCATTCCTTATTCGTTTAACTACTTATCAATAGTTTATCGATTAGCAATTCAAAACGTCTGTTATGTCTGGACTAAATGAATGTATTTTTTGTGGGTTTTCTTATGTAATTGAATAGCTGGAAAATACTTGGGAGAGAGTTGGAATTTAGGAGAGAGGAGAGAGAATAACAGAGAGAAGGTAATTGCTTTTTCATGTATTTCTCAAAAGCTAAAGCTAATACATATAGCATGTTCAGATGGTCCCCCCATCCTTTGATTGAACAGAATTCAGGTAATACTAAAAGTTCAAAATTATTTATTTGTTACTTCCCACTTCCCATGCTTCTTCTTCTGTCTCAACGCTTCTTCTTTCCCTTGTACGCAACTCCTTCAGCCATGGCCACACTTAAGCTTCCTCGTCCCCATCATCTCTGACCACAGCAGCTTCCTCATCCCCATCATCCTTGGCCAATAGCCGATTCATAACAATACCCTTCCCTTGATGAGATCCTTGACCCCAAGGATCAAAATTAGGAAATTTTTTCCCCAAAAATTTGACATCCTCCCAAGTAGCCAAGGGTCGAGGATCAAAATTAGGAAATTTTTCCCCAAAATTTCGACATCCTCCCAAGTAGCCACTACTACAAAAAATGAATAGACTACACGCTTTATGGCTCACACACTCGCTTTTTGTCGTGGTCTATACCCACCATAGACTACGCTTTTCATACATAGACTACAGCTTTTCGCCGTAGTCTATACCCACCATGACTACGCTTTTCGGCATAGACCACGCTTTTTGCGCGTAGTCTATACCAACAGAACCACACAAAATTTCGCACACACACTACGCTTTTATGCGTAGTCTATATGTATTAACCACGGTTTTTGAGTTTATTTACTACGGTTTTAATGCCAAATTTACTCGCTTTTCTATTACAACCCGTAGTCAATTTAATAACAACTACGGTTTTTCAATTTCAACCGTAGTTAATTTCTTTATTTAAACCTCGTATAATTAATAACGCACAAGCAAATGAGATTAAAATATACTTGCGACTACGCTCAAAATCACTATTCAAAATATACAACTGTTTTCATTACAACTACAAAATCACTATACAAAATATACAACTGCTTTCATTACATCTACAAAATCACTATACAAAATACTATGCACATCACTTAACAAAACAATAAGACCGTATTCTCCATAACACAAGACAAAAATAATTGAAAAGATCAATAACTTACAACTAAAACATCACAAGACTATATGTGAAGAAGCATGAAATTTGCCCATTCAACGCGAACTTCATCAATGTCCTCTTGAGAGTAAGACCGATTTTGAAACTATTAACAATTCAAAATAGAATATTAGCACTCTTGTATGAAAAAATGATTATATTAAAGAAATGAAATGTTTATCTTACATGTGAGCGTGAAATGGAACCACAACAACAATTGCGGCTTTTAAATGGAACCACAACAACAATTGCTACCATCGAATCAAGTATCCCGGATAGCAAAAATCTCTTTGCTCAATTTAATTAAACGAGCATCAAAGGGGTGGTCCAATCGAACAATGGAAAATGGATCTCGGAGGTCCTCTTCTATCTCGTGGGCGTCCTCTTTAATTCAAAATTTGTTAATGGACAAACAATAAGGATTACGAACATTAGCATGAATGTTTGAGACGTGAACACCCAATCCCCACCCACACCCAAAGGACTCACTGTCACCGAGACATCAGACTTCAAAATCAAGGAATATAGTTACAAATAGACTCGGTGATACTCTTCTCAACACATAGCAACATCCTCATATGACGAAGAAACAAAGAAACGGATGGAAAGGAGAATAAGTTTCGAGTTTATAACTTAGCGGATAAGAATTCAAACATAAAAATCAAGAACGAAGAAGAATATTGAATAAAACTTACATCGTTTTTCCCGAGTATATCTATTAGTAACTTCTTGAAATCGTGCCAGTGCCTGAAAAATGAAGAGGATGAGAGATTGTGTGTTAATAAATGCATCTACAACTCCTAAATACGAACTAATTATCAACAGAACGAAGAAATACCTTCCTATATTCGGTCTCAAATTGCAGTAACTCGCTTCTCTTCCTCAAAATTTGTGCTCGATATCCTTAAGCTTATGTGTGTATCTTCATATGTCTTTGCACAAAGGGCCTCAATTGTATATGTAGCGGGTTTGAAAAAGTTATCTCTGCTAGAATCACAAAAACATAATCCCTTACGAGTTTTTATCTTCTATAAAGCAAACTTCAATATTCGATTCATATGACAAGAAATACAAACAAGGATGCCATTAGAAGTTCGACCATATACTGAAAGAAATATGTGAGTGCCACTTTGAGTTACGAGACCTCACAAGGTTGAAGGCCTTCCATCTTTTAAAGAAAGCAACTGGTCTTTAGCCATTGCACCTACATCAACAAGAAGGCAAGGAGTACTCAACAACATAATCATAGAATATGAGCTCCCAAGTTAAGAGAGAGGTGTGCACACCGCATTTCTGATTGAATCCATCCTATACACTTGAAAATGCAAGAAGTACATTCCGGTGATGTAGCACTTTTGCCTTTTCACTATCTTCCCAGACATCAGTGGTAAACTCGACAATGCTTCTCCATTAGGAAGTCGTTTACGTCAAACCATTGTTTTAAAAGTGTAGCTCAAAAGATAATAAACATAGTTGAATGGTGGAAAATAGAATGAGATCAAGCTTCAGCACGAAAACCTCAAGAAACTTATGAAATTCATCCAAGCGACACGGATTTTAAAGTTTAACTCGATATCGAAAAATCACCCACCCCACCCCAATTGCTACAAGTCGGGAGAGGTGCAATAAATTTGGAAGTGAATGTGAGATCAACGAAAGGAAAAGATAAGGTCAAGATAAACAAGATCATAAAATTTAAAATGGAAGCAAAATACCGCAATGCCAAACCATATCCCCATTCGCATCTTGTTCAAAGTACAGAGCTGAAAATTACATGTAAAATAACCATCGAAGGAGGGTTCGTGCATTTATAAGAACATCAAAGAGAAAAAGTGAAAGAACATCCTTCATTTCTTTACTTTCTTCAGTAAGTTTAAGGAAACAGAAACACATAAATTATTGGGAGCCTTATTATAGTTACTTGAAACATAAATATGAGCCTCTAAAAAGGTGTAAAGGAAAAGGATCCATGAAGTTAACTCCAGTTAAATACAAGATAAGGGTTAACTAGAATACAAGAAACAAGTGTTTCCGTCCATTGCAGATAGAAAAGAGTAGGAAGGCACCTTAAATTTGCTTTGTGCAGCTGATGTAACTCTAACTACTATTCCTGACTCTGCTTGTTCATCACTGATAGTTACACCAAAGAAGTGGCGGACTGCTTTTCAACTGTTAATAAATTATTGAATAATGGAGTTACTGGTTAGATCAAACATAAAGACAAAGAAAGAAGAGATCAAGATAATGACTAAACTTTCTATTCTCGGTTATGGTTACGCACCTTTCCGCCACGTAAGTTCCAATAGGTAGGTCTAATCAGAATCGCTCCACAAAGCCTCTTCAAGAACATTGGCGTAAATTGTAGTCTTTATAGCACACCCAATTTACTATCCATATGAGCGGCACAATCTTGAGCTTACAATTAATCTACAAAGTATATTTGTTTGCCGAAGATTTGCTATCGTGTATAATTGTGGAATCTACAAAGTATATTATCAACAATAACCTGGAAGGTACTCAAGAAATTAATTGGTCCGATTGATGCAACATCGCCTCCTCGGGGAATAGGGATCAATCAAATTTAGGCTTTAATAATTCCTTTCCTTCCTCATCGCTGCCCTTGGATGCAAATGCCACGATCGAGAAAGAATATGACTATTATAATCACACGAGTTGGTAATTTTACCCAAAGAGGATGAGGTGTAAGGCATCATCTACTTTACAAAACCTTTATGCATGTCCTTTAGGCAAATGGAAGATTCTATTGAGCATTTGTCTTAAGAGGTTCCTTCATGCCGGTGGAATGATATGTTAAACTCAAATATGTCCTAAAGGTAGTAAAAGTATAAATAATGACTGTTTAATTTCAAGGGTGCGGGGACCTCGGGGCCAAATCTCCCGCTCATCGTGATCAATTCCAACCGCTTCATCGTCGTCGGTGAAGATTTCTTCATGCTCCCAATCATCACCCAAAGACAATCAAAAGGTCGAGGAGGAAGACCTTCTCTAGGTCATAGCCACTCCATTTGTGTCTCCCTATTATGAATTATGTTTATACCAAATAGAGGTTTACTGAGTTAAAGGTACTTTTTTAGATATCTATCAATATTCCCTTGAAAAGAAGTAAGATAAGAATTAGAAGGCATAAACCGTATCCAAAATATATTCTAGCAACAACTTCGCCATCTTGTAAGTCTTGTTCAAAATGTGTTCTAATGGTAAAGGAAGATGGATCTGAGCATGTATATGATGCATGAACTTGCAAGGTCGATAGCGTAAGACCGGCATAGATAAGATAAAATCCGTGAGGTGAGAATGTACGTGGATGACATCACATGTCATTTCTAATCGACAACATGATAAACTATGTCAGTTTCCAATCGAGTCAAACCACCAAATGCATATGAAGAATCCAACATAGTCATGTGTGAATGTGAAGAAAAAGATCAACACTCACCCTTCTCAATATCGTCATCATCAAAGTCAAGGTCACCACCTTGGACCTTCATTATCATCCCCACTTTTCTTGTTGAGCTCACCTATTTTTCTTCTCGACTCTTCATCTTCATCTTCATCTTCATCTCCTCTATCCAAACATCGCTTCATCATCATCCCCTGTAGTTTTTTTTGCGCCTCCCACCAGCAATGCACCTTCTCGATCGTCAAACTTCTCAACTTCACCAAAAGTCAGCCCATTGTGTGTCGCTTTCATCATCCACCTCGTAGCCATCACTTGTTTTCCTACATTATTCATCTTTTCTTCGCTTCCAAAGTGAGTTGCTTATATTGTGCCACTTTGTTAAAATTGTACCTATAATCAACAAGTATGAAATGGATATTCAAAAGAGCAACAATATGGGTGAAAAGCGACGATTACTGGAACCAAATGGAATAGCAACGAATTCCTTTCCTCAAGCATCGAAGATAATATGTGGTCGTCAGTGTGCCCTCAAGGTGACCATGGAACTGGAACGACCGGTTTAGGCCTTCCAAAGAGTCATGGTTTATTCTTGAACTTCTCCCAGGCGAAATTAAATGATGATCGAAATCGGTTATAGAATAAAGAAAACAAGATCTATAGTGTTCTTTGAAAACTTGAACCCGCCAACTAAAATTAAATTAGCGATAATCCTTTTCTAAATAAACCTTATTCCAAGAGAAAGGACTTACGCCTATCGATTACTATAGCAACAACTTCATTAAGTACAACATAGCAAAGTTGAGAAAATTTGAAAATAATGGATTATTGCCTAACAACAAGGCATCCTGAGAACACATCAAAATTGTTCTATCTTAAATCTTAATCAACGCTAAGAAGGACATGTAGGGAGATCGGCGGTTAGAAGGTACACATGCATGACATAACTCTTTCACAAGAAAAACATAATGTGTGAAGCAAGTTTTAACAAATGAGAACTAGAAAGTGATTCAATACAAAGTACCCTCAAGGTTTGATCATTGGCGCCCGCAAACCTTCTTTTCTCGCAACGACCATTTATTCTCATTCTTCTTCTTAAAATTTGGTAATCCCGATGCAAATCTTGCAATGAAGTAATTTACATCGTTCTTTGGGCCCGCACTGCACGTACATTATATTCCTACATTCAACAGATAACAACCACTTTTAAACATATTACAAAGCGGATGTGACGACCATAAGAACAAAATATTGAATGCGAATCGTATCACGAGATATTCACCTTCTCTAGGCCAAATCTTAAAAAAATGAAAGTTTTAGTCTCTAAACTATCTCCAATCGAAACTCAAGAAAGTACTTCCAGCTTTGGTTAAACAACATGCCATGAAATAACTAGGACTGGCAGCCTATAGACGCTATGTAACCTTTGCTTCCAATGCTAAAGCACACCGACTAATCGACATTTTAGTTCGAGAATTTCGTACACTTACAGTTAAAGTTTACCAATGAGTAAGATCGCTTAAAAACCTTTGAAGACTCAAGTTCAAGAAGATTATGAGTCGAGAAATCACAAGTCACTAAATTAATATTCGGGACTCATAATTGTCTCATGATGTATTATAGATATGACTTTGAAGAGTGCGTTCAAATTGACATCCTACCAGATTTTTAGTTGCCGCTCCTCGAATACGCAAATCAACCGAACTTAACGTAGGGATAAACATACATGTGGATGGGTGCATATTCACATCAAATTATTGATGAAAATTTTCATAAATTTTCTCCAATCATGACGAACCCTAATCGAGGCGAGTGATAGGGTGCCACACTCGTAGCACTTGGAGCGCCGCCATAGATTTGCCGCAACTCACGCAAGCGTCGGTGCTTTGCAGTCTTTGCCGTAGAGCTCCATCGTCGATCCACAAGCACCGCACGACGGCTTCAATATCAAATCTATCGACATCTTTTTCCTCCTAATTTCTCGTATTAAAAACCCACAATTATGAATGGCGAGTAATTGAAAATCAAAGGGGCTGCTAGGGTGTAGACAAGTGGGTGTTAAAATCACCATATTGGAGCCGAAGCTTGAATTCAACCTCAAAGACTTAAACTACCGTAATGGAAATTATTTTAAATACAAATGAAAAACTGATTTAAGACAGCGACTCTAATAACACCGAGCTTGATAGCACTTAGGCAAATTAGCACTTAAGCAAATCAACACTTAAGCAAAAGTCGAGAACAAAGGTACTAAGCAAAATCAAGACTTAAGCAAATTCAGAGAAGCAGATTAACATCCACTTACGGAGATCACGGTATACAAATGATGAGCGGTGGTGTATGGACGAATCGAACAATAGTTATCTGTTATGAACGAATAAACCCGGTTACGTCGGTGGGGCGTTCGCGAACCGATCCGCCGCCAGCAGAACAGAGGTTCTCGCCGAGTCTCGAGTCACGGAGTCGCTGAATCCAGCAGTCGGCCCGTCCACCGGAGGAGGAAAGATTCGCCTCCACGATTCGAGCTCACCGTCGCTCGCCGCTTGGAAGCCCAGTGCCGCGTCCCAGCTCGGAAAAGTGAGCCGCCGTAGATGGAAATCCTCAATCGCTTCCACAAAGGAACCTTATTTCCAGCTGACGGTTCCACAAATCGGACCTAGCGCCGCTCAGCAGATCTGAGCCTAGCGCCTCTTGCAGATCGAACCCCAGAGCGCCGTCTTGAGTGCTGAAGCCCAAGAGTCACCGCGTCGAGAGTCGCCAGAGGTTGGAGACAGAGTCCCACGAGTCTCGATTAAGCGAGACGAAGGGTTGGGGCGGCCGGGCTCGAATCGCCGCTCACGGACGGCAAGGAGGTGAAGAATACAAGATCGTCGTCGCGGCGGGTTGAAGGCGGAGTATGAATTGTCCGAAACAAGTGAATTAAGTATTGTAAATTCGTGTTTTAGTTATAATATAAATATAAATAAAGCCCACATACGAGATGTTGAATTGTTGGTGGAATGGTTAAGTGTCATGTTAATAACCCACACATCGTGAGTTCGAATCTCACGCTTGTGAATTTTTATTTTTTTTTTAAATTTAGGGCATAGACTACGCTTTTTATAAAAACGCACACACTCACGCTTTTTAGCGTAGTCTATACCCACCATAGACCACGCATTTACACTACGCCTTTGTTAGCGTGGTCTATACCCACTATAGACCACGCTTTTTATAAAAACGCACATACACCACGCTTTTTAGCGTAGTCTATACCCACCATGACTCACGATTTACACCACGCCTTTGTTGTCGTAGTCTATACCCACTATAGACCACGCTTTTATAAAAACCACACACACCACGCCTTTTTAGCCGTAGTCTATACCCACCATAGACCACGCATTTACACCACGCCTGTTGTTGGCGTAGTCTATTACCACTATAGACCACGCTTTGTTAGCGTAGTCTATACTCAAAAATTAGACATAGACTACGCTTTTGATAAAAGCGTTCATACTATACCTATGACGCTTTTTCACGAAAAGCCGAGTCTATATGTGAGAAAGTGGTTTTGTAGTAGTGAGCCAAGCTAAGATCTTTATCAACCCACCGCACCAATACACGATGTATAGCTTCTCCCATCATTTGATCGAGCTCCTCCAAGATTCGAATAGGGGTGACCACAAAGGCGCCATCTTGATCGACAACTGGTAGCTCCCCAATTGGAGTGATATTAGGGCTTATCACCTTCTTCAGAAGTGAGACATGAAAACCCCGGACGCGGACCGACGGAGATCCAAACGATATGCCATCTCTCTAATTTTCTCCAAGATCTGATAGGGCCCATAGTATCACGCAGCCAGCTTCAAATTTTGGCGCAGAGCCACCAACTGCTGGCGGAAGGGTTGCAGTTTAAGGTATACCCAATCCCCTACCACAAAACTTCTCTCAACCCTCTTTAAATCAGCAAAATGTTTCATACGCTGTTGGGCCAATTTTAAATTCTCCTGCAATTCTTGCATTAATTGTGACCATTGGCGGAGTAGGTCCTTAGCATCTGTATCCATCGTGGGTAGATAAGGGTTTAGCGAATGTGTTGAGGGCGGGTAGCCATATAGAGCCTCAAAAGGTGTGGTTTTAAGACTGGTATGGTAGTTGGTGTTGTACCAATATTCAGCCAGAGGTAACCATGTTGTCCATTTCTTGGGATTCTGATGAACCATACACCGTAGGTAGTTCTCTAGACATTGGTTAAGCCGCTCAGTTTGCCCGTCAGATTGTGGATGGTAGGCTGAAGTGTAATCCAAACTGGTTCCCATTAGTTTGAAAAGCTCCTTCCAGAAAGAGCTGGTGAACACCTTGTCACGGTCCGTAACAATACTTAGTGGAAGCCCATGCAACTTATAAATGTGTTCTAGGAACAGTCCAACGACTATTTGAGCCGAAAAAGGGTGGGATAAAGGTAGGAAGTGACCATACTTAGAGAAACGGTCAATTACTACCAGACCACATCCTTTCCCTGAGACTTAGGGAGTCCTTCAATAAAGTTCATAGTGATATGGGTCCAAGCTTGGTCAGGAATAGGTAGTGGCTGTAACAATCCCGGGTACAAGCTAGGCTGGGTTTTGCTCCGGTTACAAGTGTCACAACTTTTGACCCAATTTATAACCTCAGCCTTCATCCTTGGCCAATAGAAAAGCCTTTTCAACCTCTGGTATGTTCCTTGGATTCCTGAGTGCCCACCCAAAGCAGTGTCATGCATTTCTTTGATTAGTGTTTGCCTCAAGGTAGTGTTGGTGCCCACAAAAACTCTCTTCTTGAACCTGAGTATACTGCCTTTATTTCCCAGTCAGGAAATTCCGAAGGTAGGACCAACTTCTTCTCAAAAATGTCCTGTACTAACCCATCCCCTTCATAGCTAGTGAAAATTTGTTGAGCCCAAGAGGGTACCATGGTGGTGATAGCAGTGCAATCAATTTCAGTTCCCTCCCTCCTAGATAAAGCATCTACAGCCTTATTTTCAGAACCTTTTTTGTATAATATCTCATAGTCAAAACCCCAAAGCTTAGTAATCCACTACATTGCATTGGTGATGTGATCTTTTAGTCAAGCAAATGTTTAAGGCACATTGATCGGTTTGATGTAGAACTTATGACCTTGTAAGTAATGCCTCCATCTTTGAATAGCATACAAAACAGCGAGGAACTCTCTTTCATAAATAGACAGTTCTTGATGTATGATGCATAGAGACTTACTCAGATACGCTATTGGCTTCCCATACTGCATTAGTACAGCTCCAATTCCCAACCCACTAGCATCAGTTTCTACAATAAATGGTTGGGTAAAATCTGGAATAGCTAGAACAGGTGCACTAGCCATAGCTACCTTAAGCTGCTCAAAAGCCTTAGCTGGTCCTTCACCCCATTGGAACCCTCATTTTTTTAATAAGTTAGTGAGAGGACGGCTGATTACTCCATACCCCTGTACAAATCTTCTGTAATAACCGGTGATACCCAAGAACCCTCGTAGTTGTTTGAGTGTTTTAGGAATGGGCCAAGTGAGCATACTCTCCACCTTCTCCGGATCAGTAGAAACTCCCTCGTTGGTTATGATATGTCCCAAATAGCTGATCTGTGTCTGCCCAAAATGACATTTGCTCCTCTTGGCAAAAAGTTTATTCTCCCTCAGCAACTGTAGTACCTCCCTAAGGTGTAATAAGTGATCTTCCCAAGTTTTGCTGAACACCAAAATATCATCAAAGAAAACCAGAACAATTTTTCTTAACAGAGTTTTGAAAATCTGATTCATTAAGGACTGAAAGGTAGCTGGGGCATTACACAACCTAAATGGCATAACAAGGAACTCATAATTCCCATGATGATTTCTAAAAGCTGTGAGGTGCCTATGCTCAGGTGCCATCAAGATCTGAAAATAACCAGATCTTAAATCGATCTTAGAGAAGTATTTGCTGCCCCATAGTTCATCCAATAATTCCTCAATGACTGGTATAGGATAGTTATGCTTAACAATGAGGTTATTTAAATACCTATAGTCCACACACATTCTCCATGAGGAATCTTTCTTTTTACCCAACAAAACTGGGGATGCGAAAGGGCTTCTACTTGGTTGTATTTCCCCTGTCCTCAATAGCTCACTAACAATCCTTTCAATCTCATTTTTTTGTGCATGAGACACCCTGTAAGGATACTGGAATTTAGGAATGCTACCCGGCTTCAAGAGTATCTGGTGCTCAATTCCTCTGGCAGGTGGTAAGCCTTCAGGCTCCTCAAATATTTCCTTGTACTCATCTAACTAGCTTTCCACTTCAGTATTTATGCTCAAGTTTCTGTCTGATATTTTCAGGTGATAAATCTCCTCCACTTCATCCAAAAGGTCCACATGTATAAGCTTGTACAATGCTGGCCCAGAGATCATTTGGCATTGTAATTCTCCAGTAAGAGCCTGTATCTTAATCCTTTTCCCCTTTTGAGTGACAACCACAGTCATCTTATCATAGTCTAATTCAACAGTGTGCAAGATTTAAGCCAGTCACCTCCCAAAATGAGATCACACCCTTCAGTAGCCAATACACGAAGTGAGTAAGTAAAAGTCTGCTGTGTGATATTCCATTTGAATCCCTTAACCACCTTAGAACTCACCATTTTACTACCATTAGCTACCTTAACCAATAATGGCTTAACTGGTTCCAGGTTGCACTTTAGGATCTTGGCAGTGGATTCACTAAGGAAACTCAGGGTGCTACCCGAATAAATTAGAATATTAATTCTTTGCCCATTGGTTTCTCCAATCACCCTCATAGTAGTTGGACCCCCTTCACCAAATGAAGCACTAAATGCCAAAGTTATCTCCTCCAATCCCACTGTGTCA
The DNA here is from genome assembly GCA_036937905.1 of Salvia rosmarinus. Lineage (NCBI taxonomy): Eukaryota > Viridiplantae > Streptophyta > Magnoliopsida > Lamiales > Lamiaceae > Salvia > Salvia rosmarinus. Next base: position 35,345,772 of record CM072824.1, on the reverse strand, counting down.
GTTCCTTCATCACCATTCACTTCCACTATGGTATTCATAAGATGTGTTTCCTCTTCCTCAGTCATAATAAGGTAAGCTATCCGTTGTTTGCATCTATGTCCAGGGACATAAGTTTCATCAAAATTATAGCATAACCCCTTCTCTTTTCTTGCCTCTATTTCTGCAGCCGTGAGTAACTTAAATGGTGCTCTCGGAGAATTACCAGGAGTTCTCTGAGGTGTGGCAGTACTGGAATCTGATCTCCTGTAGTGAGGTGAATTAGCCTAAGTTGGCTTATAAGCTCCCTTCATCTTCCTAGACAATATCTCCAAGGTTTGTAGTTGATTCCTTCCCAATTCAATGGTCTGTTGTGGTGAGTTTGGGTTAAACATCCTGATAAATGATTGTATTTCTTCCCCTAACCCACTGATGAAACTTGCTACAAAATACTCCTCAGAAAATTCCCCTGTGTTAAACAGTAGCAGGCATGCCTTTAGTTCTTCGAATTTGTCAACATATTCAGCATAATTTCCTGTCATCTTAAGTTTGTTAAATTCTGCCACAATTTTGGATTCCCTCAGTTCCTCAAACCTGGCAGAAATTAAATCCACAAGTTGGCACCTCTTCAATTCAGTGTTACGTACAACTAGATTTTGGTACCATTGTAACGCCCTCCCTTCAAAATGCATTAAAGCTAAGATGACATTCTGTTGGTTAGGGATGTTGGGAATCAACCGGAAATATCCTTGACACCTTAGGATCCAAGATCTAGAATTAGTCCCATCAAATTTGGGGATTTCCAGTTTGGGTAGTGGGGTGAGTAGGGTAGATCCTCCTGATTCATGCTGCAATTTTAATCTAGAGAATGGTGTTTTACCCATGAGCCCATCACCACTGGAATCGTGTTCTTCATAATCAATAGAATTCTTTCCCTTGCTCATATTTAATAATTGCAATTGCATGGAAGCAAGAGTGGTGGTTAGGTGATCGAATTTACCTTCCACACCTGTCAGTTGATCTTTCATTTCTCCTGCCATGCTAGCCATTTTCTCCTGCAACTTCAACTCTATTGCTTCCCTCTTCATGGATTCAGTTTGTAGTATTTGATAAAATTTCTTTTGTGCATCCTGCAGGTCACGAAGCCTGGTGCCGTCTGCCATTGCCGAGGATAGAAAGCTCTGATACCAATTTGTTATGTCCGGACTAAATGAATGTATTTTTTGTGGGTTTTCTTCTGTAATTGAATAGCTCGAAAATACTTGGGAGAGAAGTTAGAATTTAGGAGAGAGAAGAGAGAATAACAGAGAGAAGGTAATTGCTTTTTCATGTATTTCTCAAAAGCTAAAGCTAATACATATAGCATGTTCAGATGGTCCCCCCATCCTTTGATTGAACAGAATTCAGGTAACACTAAAAGATCAAAATTATTTATTTGTTACTTCCCACTTCCCACGCTTCTTCTTCTGTCTCAACTCTTCTTCTTCCCCTTGTACGCAACTCCTTCAGCCATTGCCACACTTAAGCTTCCTCGTCCCCATCATCTCTGACCATAGTAGCTTCCTCGTCCTCATCATCCTTGGCCAACAGCCGATTCATAACAACGTCTTATTAACAACAAATTCTATCGAAATTTCGGCAGAGTAACGTTTGTAATATGAGTAGTCCAAGTAAACTAAACTCATCAAATTTCATCCCAAACTCCCCAATATCATCAACATGTACTTAAATATGCATTTAGAAATTTAAAACAAGTTTAATTTCATTAATTCACACTTTAATCGTCTAATGCTCTTCAACTATATATATAGAAAATTTCAATGGTTTTACTATCTAAATCTATTCAATATCAAATATCACATAATTATACTCATTTAGCATCAATGATCATTAATCCAAGTTCACTTCCATTCTTAATTCAAATTCATAACTCATAAATTCAACTTAAGCATTATTTTTATTATAGATCTCAAATATCATATCAAATACATCAAATAAAATCAAGAAATCAAAGTTCAAGCCTTCCCCTTCATTTTCGAAAATTAGGGTATTATGTATATATTTGAATTAAATTCCTATAAATTCATTTTAGGCATTATTTATATCCCTAAGCATAAATATCATGTCAAATAGATCAAATAAAATCAAAATCCCTAAGTTCTAATTACTCCTAATTTAAAAAAATTGTAGGCTTTTAGTATACATGTTTTTAATTTCTATTTCTTTAATTCTAAGTTGTTTATTTCTATTTCCAATCATATATTTAAGCCCAATTCAACTAATTGATAACATATGATTCACATACAAAAATTAGGGTTCATGTATGATTCTTTAATTTTCCAACTTTAGCAAATGAAAGAATTAAATCCATAAATCATGATATTTATACACAATAAACATAATTAAATCAATACATATAACAAAATTGAAACAAATCAACCCTAAAATTAATCATCAAACTTTCGAAAATCCAATACATAATAAACATCATATTCATTAATTTAAAACACAAAAACTTAGCTTAATTGAAGTATTTACCTTGCTTAAAGTGATTTGCAACCAATTCCTCACTTGAAAATGGATTAAATGTGAAAATAAAATTTTAGTGTGTGCTAGTGTGTGTGGTGACCGAAAGTTAGGGAAGAAATGGGGTGGAGGATGATTTTATGTTCTTTTTTTAAGTTTCTAGAATGCTTATGTGCATTTAAATGTAATTTTGTATTCATTTAATAAATATTTGACACAAATTTCCAAAATTTATAAGTATACCTCAATTTTACTAATGTTATACATTAATATATTTTAGTAGGTAAAACTATATTTCTAATAATTATTAAAATCCGAGAACAATTTATATCCATGATTAGAATTAAATTCATATAAACATAAATTAAATTCTTTCATGTATTAAAATTCAAAATAAAACACTTAAATTCCTTAAATTTCAAAAATTATAAAAATAATTCCTTTATCATTAAATAATAATAAAATAAATTATTCCAGCTAATTAATAGCTTGAACAATAATTAAATCTCATTTTATAAGATACTTAACATAAAAAAATGATTAATGCATTTCATTACAAAATTTCTATTTAATAACATTTTCTTCCAAACACACATTAATAATCACATCTCACATTTTATTATAATAAAACTCATTTCTAAACAATCTCTACGTTTTCTAATCTCTATTCCTTCAATTAAGAATTAATAAATTTTCTATCGACTAATAATTCATTATGCATTTCTTTATAGATTTCTATGAATTAGATGGCTTTTAAGCCCCTAATTATACTTAATTAGGCTTTAATTAATACTATAAGATTTTCGGGTTACTACAGTATTACAGAGGCCCTTCCACACCATCTGAGAGGCAAGGCCTGCACTAACTGGAGCACCCCATGTAAATCTGCTACACCATACCTTCTAACTACCTTCCACACTTAACACGGATCTATATCCTGACTAGGGGTCTTGAATTTATAAACATCATCCGTTTTTCCTATTCGTGAAGGTCTAGCAGAAGTGAACTTCTTTGGAGTTATTTAAGTTCTCGCCATCCTCTTATAAAATTTATAACTCAGAAAAAGAGAAGAAGCAAATATATATACACTTAGCCATTCCCGTGTTATTCCATCTTAACATTTCTTTCATCACTTTCATTCTATCTTTTAAAAATCTAAAAATTTTCATACACAGCTAAGTGGAGAGATTTAACTTGGATCATCGGTGATCGATCTTAATTCGTAAGGGAAATAAATCGCAAGAACACCAAGGATTTCGTGGTTCGATCTATGAATAAGATCTCGTCCGGGGAGAGAGAGTATTCGTGTATTGATAATATGAGGAGTGATTACAAGAAGTGTAGATGATCCTTTTCCGTTTAATCTAGCCTCTATTTATACACAATTATCATGACCTAGATCTCGAATCCGAGATCTATTCTAAGATAGGATTTGAATCCTATCTTTTCTCTAATTAGGATTATCTTAGATATGGCCGAATCTTCTGCGTCCCACTGGTTTAGGAGTCTTCTTGGGCCGGACTCGTTTGGGCCGAGCTTTATGTCAGGCTTATTTATATTAGGCCTGATGCTTGGGCCTGAGAGTTGGGTCGTATCCTATCATATCCCCCCCCCCCCAAAAAAAAAGATGCAGAAGTGAGGTCGTGATGGGTTTGGGGGTTTGCAATTTACCAGAGATGTGTCTATGACAAAGTGAAGCGCGATCGATCTAGTAGTTATCCTTCTATCTTGACTTCGTATGTCGCCGGCTTCACCCTATGAGGCGTTATGCTGAGGTCTTTGGGTTAGCTTTACACGACGAGGGTTTTGCTTTGAGGTCTTGGGTTGGCTTCACCGACGGGCGTTTGCGAGTCTTGGCCGCCGCCGACGAGGCGTTATACCGAGGTCTTGGACCGGCTTCACCGACGAGACGTTATGCGAGGTCTTGGCGACCGCTTCACCGACGGCGTTATGCCGAGGTCTTTGACCGCTTCACGACGGGCGTTATGTCGAGGTCTTGGTAGCTTCACCGACTAGGCGTTATGCCGAGTCTTTGGCCGGCTTCACTTGACGGGCGTTATCTTGAGGTCTTGGACCGCTTCACCGACAAGGCGTTATGCGAGCTCTTGATCGCTTCACCGACGAGGCGTTATGTCGAGGCGAACACGGATGTCTTATTAGCATTTAATGCGCATTTAATGTGGTAGCGGTTGGATTCCCGATAAAGCGCATATTGGGGGGATAACTTCCATGATACGCCTTTTCGCCTATCACTTTTGCTCATTCCTAAATTCAAATCTTCAGAAACTCTTTGTCGTTTGAAAAGTTCAATTGTCGCCATTATCGTTTTCGCAAGGTCCAACGCCATCTTCCTCGATTCTAAAACCAGTAAGTTATGGCTTCCTTTGCTTATTCCTCCTCTGATGAATCTCACGGCCAAGGTGGCCGCGTTTTAACTGAGTATTCTTCACATGATTATGTGGATATGGAAGTGTACACTTTTGATGCTCTCCCTCCTTTCACACGTAGAGTTTGCTTTCCTTTTGTTATGATGTTGGTAGGGTCTCTTCGATTCCTTCTATTTTAGAAGCCTCCGTTAGATTAGAGCTTGCCTATTCCGAAATCTTTTGGGTTTATTGCTCCCCGGCCGAAGGATAGGGCTAGCGCTCCTCCGGACGGTTTTGTCACGGTGTACGAGGATAGCCTGAAAAATGGCCTTCGTCTTCCTTACCCTTCCATATATGTTGAATTGCAGCAGTTATTCGCCATCCCTTTAGCCCAATTGACGCCGAACTCCTTCCGGCATTTGACGGGCCTAGGTGTCTTCGCTCATCGTCATAGTTTCCCTCTGACCTTAGGACTCGTCCTTAGGTTCTTTCAGTTCAAATCCAGCGGGGGGTGGTATTACTTAACACCTCGTCGCAATTTTAAATTAAAGACGAAGTCAAAAATTTCCAACTGGCACCAAAAAATTTTCTTTTGTCGTTTTCCTAGGTCACTCCAGTTCGCCTGGAACCGTGAGAAGCTGTCGGATATGGCCACGGATTATGACTTCGACACCTTGGAGCAATCCTTGAGCGGGATCGGCACGGTAGGCGAAGTCTTTCCGAGGCCGAGCTTGTGGCGGTGAGCCCTTATGACCCTCTTGCGCGGTGGAGTCGGCGAGGGGTGAGGCCCCTCTTTCTCTTCTCTCTTTTGTTGCTTGGATGTTTTTGCGTTGATGTATTTATGTGTTGTTTGCTTCGCTGTAGTGAATTTGATCGCAGAGAAGAAGAAGAGGAAGGGACCGAGCTCTGATGCTGGGATGCCCGCCTTGACGCTAAAGGATGTCATCGAGGAAACCTCTGAGAGGGGTGGAGATGCCGATAAGTCCCCCTCACCTCAGCCTTTGAAACGCCTGAAGAGGCTAAAGCGCGCGATCCCTGAGGCCTCGGTTGCTGCCGATCCCGAGGTCGAGATCATTGGTTTCAACTTTGCACTCGCACTTTCCCGAGTGGCGTATTTGTTTGTATTGTAAAATTGCGGATGTGTGTATTATTACGTTTTTCTGACCCGATTTGTTATTGCACAGGGAGATGATAGTGTGTCGGCCGAGGTGGCCAAGTTGTCTGGTGGCGTGTCGGTCGAGCTCGCCAAAATGTCCGTCCTTGTGACGGAGTATCTGAAGGGTGCCGTGACCCAGTTCAACCAGGTGGCCGTCTACGCTCGGGAGATGGAGGAGGAGAAGACCCTCCTCGTTAGAGAGGTGTCTAGGCGGGCTCGGACCTGTCGAGGCGGCGCGAGGCTCGGGACAGCGAGGCGGCGGCCGAGGCGGGCACGGGAGGCGGGCGAGGAAATGGCGAGGCGGTTGGCCGCGGGCGAGGCGGCGGAGGCCGGAGTTGGCCGTCGAGGGATAAGTCGGATATGCGACGAGGAGGAGTCGTCACTTATGTCGGGAGGTCGAAGTGGCGACCTCACAAGGAAATGCTCCGTGCTTTTCGGAGGTTATTCCTTTTAAGGGATCCTGGGTTCTGCGGGTTGGTCGCCTCAGGCGTGGAAGTGACTTCTCGAACTTGATGTTGGTTGTATCTTGAAAGTAGTATGGTTGAGCTTGTATACAATGTTTCTGTTACCACTATTACAATCTCCTATCGATTTGAATACTTGATTGCATATATCATGTCCCCTTATCTCATATATAAGTTAGATCATACGGTGTGTAGAAGATCACGAAGTGCCGTATGATTGGTCAAGCAATGAGATATAAAAGTTTCACAAACCGAGACGACTTAAGGACGAGTTGTCGGTTTGAGCCGCAGATAGATAAGTGACTTGACTTAGTTGCTTGTCTATCTTTGATGCGTCTCGGCGTATTGAAGGATCACGGTGAGATGAGTTCTTCTTCGACCATTGTGAAGAACCAAGATCTCGGTGACTTACGATGATCTAAACCTCGATAAGGTATTAGGTGAGTATGAGTTCTTGACCATCACTTTGACTTGTTATGAGTGAGGTTATATGTTCTAACCCAAGATTCTCCGCATCTTGGGTGGTGGCGATCTTGTATGTCACGCTAGTTATCATGTCGAGTCACCGTATCCGTTTAGGATGATGACGTCCCCTTAAGGAGCTCAAAAGGTTTATTGTACTAAACCCTGCAGGTTGAGTTAGCTCAAGTACAATAATAAGGTTGAGTGGTACTACTTAAGAAAATAAAGTTATTAATCGTTTTAAGCAGTCAGATTGCTATAAATGATTAATGGACGTTCGATATCTTAAATACGGGGATTCGTAATGTCTAAGTGCAAGCCCGACTCAACTTCGGTAATAAAGGGGTAAGTCAACATTTATTCTCTAGTGGCATGATCGAATGTTTATAAATTAATTTATGTTCTGGGCTGAACATAAGATAATTAATTTATTTGAGGCCCATCTTTATTCCTTGCATTTGATCCTGGCCGGCCCATCCAGCCCGTGAGCCAAGGAAAATCGGCCACCTCATGCTCTCAATTGGCAAGATTTTATTCTCTTTATCCACAAGGATATTATTATATTTATGGTATATGCATAGATCCTTTCCATATAAGATTATGGTAATAATCTTGAGAGTATGGAAATAATCTAAAGTATGGAAATAATCCTAAGAGTATGGTAATATTCCATATAGGATTATGGTAATATTCCATATAGGATTATGGTAACATTCCATATAGGATTAAGGTAGTGCATTATAAATATAAGGTATGAGATAAAGTCTAGGTTAATGCTCATATATCAAGAGATAATTTTCGGCCATCTCATTATCATTGAGAGAATTTTCGAAAATTGGTTGTGAGAGCATTGGGTGATTTTCGAAGCATTCTCCATAGATCGTCCTCACTCGACGTTGGAGATTGGGCAACCGGATACAGTCCGAAGGTCAAAGCACGAGTCCGATCCGTTCGATCCGTTCATCTCGTTCGATCCACCTCTATGGATCCAAAGGTAAACACGAAAAACCCCTACGTGTTGCAATTAATTATATAGGTGCATGCTAGGTATATAATCAATGTATGGTGAATTAAACACCCAAGATGGATCCTCGGGCGGGTTAACATAAGTTTACCCTACAATTGGTATCGAGCACGGGATCGAGAATCTTGGCTCTATTGGATTAATTCACGTTTGATTATTACGTGCGTTTTATAATTGTGGATCCGCTGTTCATCGTGGCTCGGTTTTGTTGTTGTTGGTTTTGTTTTACACCACGAGAAAATCCGTGGTTAGATTAGATTTTATTATGTAAATCTTATACGTAAAGAAGAGCGAAGACGAGCGAGCGAAGAACGAAACGACGGAAAACGGGGTTCGGTACGTATTCGGGTGGTTTCATGGCGAGTCTCGCGATCGCTAGGGCGATCGCGAGGCTGCGGGCGACGGGCGCGTTCGCGGCGGGATCCTGGCGCTTAGCGGCGAACTTCGCGATCGCGAGATTACCAGCGAGGCTGCGGCCGTGTGAGCTAGCGGGCGGCGGGCGCGCGCTGCGCGCGAAACCGGTGCCATGGCGGCGGACATCGCGATCGCGGTTTCGGCACCGGGCGGCGACGTCTCGGTAGACGGCGCTCGGGCGTGGCGCGCGCAGCGTGCTCGACGGGTCGCGATGCGCTTTGCATCGCGAGGCAGCCCGCGAACGCACGCGGGCGGCGGCCGGCGGGCTTTGCCCTGGCGCTGCCCGGCCATCCATTTGGGCCGACCGGCCCGGACCGTTTTCAGTTTTCGGCCCGTGCCCGCACGCGAGGCCCATTGTTGAATCCGGTCCGTGCTCGAAACACGCGAGGCCCGTTATCGAAGTTTAATTATCACTTTGTAAATCTATGTAATAGATTAGATTTAAATGTGCGATTTCACGATTGGCCACGATGAGCGTTTTATTTTATTTTTATCGTTCATATGCATGTCGTGGATGTTTAAATTATGCAGTAGCATGCTATGTATGTTTATATTACGTTGACAAACCTTTAAGTGTTTTACGAATTGGATGCGCATAGTAAGCATGCTAGGTTTATCGCGTTTATCAAGCATATTTTAGAATTACATGAGCATGTTTTACATGTTGAGTTCTATAGAAAAGCATGCTAGGATTACGTGATCTCGCATGGACAAACCTTTTGAATAAAAAGACTAAGCAAGCAACCCGACAAATTAATTTTTCAAATTAAAATGTCAAGACCTCCACTTTTGATCTCTAAACAAAGTGATACGCCTTGTGAGTAAACGCCCACACGCGCGGCTTGCTTGCCTTGTTTATCATAAGTTTGTTAGATGAGATTTCTAAATAAAACATTTTAAATCTATTGAGAGTTGGGAGTTTCATGTAAACGCCCACACGCGTGGCTTGCATGTGCGATTTTCATAAGTTCTCTAGAGATAGATATAAAATGAGATAACAAAAGAATTTGAATTGGGCGGTATGGTCCGGTGGTATACCAATTCTAAGAATTCATCTTCTGCTTGTTAAAATTGTGGTCATTGCTTAGACATCACCTCAAGTACAACTTCCCGAAGTCCCTTCTTGTGATAGTGATGTGGTCTAGTAAGGTCCAATCATTAATTTCATTTGTCATAAGGATAAGTTGACATGGATTGAAATTAAGCGACTAAAAGGTATATTTTAGTGCAGTCGAGGGGTTCATGTAAACGCCCACACGCGTGGCTTACATGTGGAATTCCTTGGGCGATTGGATGTTTCAATTAATATTGTTTTATCAAAAGGTTACAATATTATTGTTACGAATTATTTGCAATCGTATGCTTATGTGTTTACATTATCGCTTTGAGATATGTCTCTTACGCGATTATCAATATGCTCGCACAAAATCCGTTATCCGGTCCAAATTTTATCGAGTGAAAGCGAAACATGGAATATGTTCTTATCATTTGAAGAACACATGTTTGTTCTCACTATTCCTAAACCCGATGCCCTTCTTCGACGATCGACTAATGAGCAGCGAGAGTCAAGCAGACTTTGGAATAAGTCAAACAATATGGCTAAATGCTATATGATGACTACTATGTCCAAAGGCTTGCAGCTGCAGCATCAGTCGATGGTAGACGCGATTGATATTTGGTCAAGTCTCGAGTAAGTTTGGGCGGTCGGATCGAACGATCGCTTCCACACAATGAGAGAAATCTTGGCGTGTAAGATGGAAGAAGGAAGTTCGGTCCATGAACATGTCTCCCACATGACTCATCTCATGGATAGTCTTGATCAGTTGGGAGGAGGTATTGACGGCGAAGCCAAGGTCGATATCATCCTCAATACATTGCCCAAGTCTTTTGAGAACTTTCGGCGTGAATGCGATCATGAGCAAGACCGAGTTTACACTTAGTCGGTTGCTCAATGATCTCGTGGTTGCGGAAGGAGTTATGGGAAAAGGAGCACATGCTTTTGCTAGCACATCTAAGGGCCCAAATTTTCATCCCAAAATGGAAATAGAAAAGGGCACCAAAGGTGGTAGAGGCGAGGAAATAGTGGGAGTAATGGGAGCAAGAGCATGGTTGCCACGGAGGCTTGAAGAAGCCAAAGGAGAAGGCAAGTGCTTCAAGTGCGTAAGATCGGCATTGGAAGGCTAAGTGCCCTATGCTCAAGGCTCAAGGTACGCCGCTTGCTTTAGTGTGAAACATGTTTAGCGAACTTGTTCTACCCATTCTTGGGTAGTAGACACGGTGCGATCGATCATGTTTGTTACACCTTGCGTGGGTTCCTGCGACAAGGGAGTCGAGTGATGGCGAGATAACGATCTCCATGGACAACGCGACGAAAGTCGAGGCCGTTGCGATTGGAGATGTTACTTTATGTTTTGGGACAACAGTTTTAGTTTTGAAAGACGTTTTATATGTGCGGTTTTCGTGGAACCTTGTTTCTGCTTTGAAACTATTTACTCATGGATATTCTCATTATTTTTGATAGTGGTGTTTCTATCATAAGAAATGACGAAGTTATCTCGTGTTGGCACCTTTATATAATTCGCTTTATACTATTTACGCAAAACATAATACCTATAACTATGTTGCATCTTCATCAAACCCTAAAAAGAAAGTTTTCTTATGAAGATGACACCACATTTCTCTCGCATCTAAGATTAGGTCACATCAATCTAAATAGGATCCAAAGACGGCTAAGAATGGAGCGTTGGGCAATCTCACGGTTACTCCATTCTCGATCTGCGAATCTGTATAGAAGGTAAGATGTCGACGGCACCCTTCAAAGCGAAGGGTTATAGAGCCAAAGAAATGTTAGAGTTAGTCCATTCGACTGTGTGGACCGATGTCCACACAAGCTCGTGGAGGGTACGGTATTTTGTCACTTTCATTGACGATTACTCAAGGTGCGGATACGTATACCGCTTCACCGTAAGTCCGAATGCTTTGAGAAATTCAAAGAGTTTAAGGCGGAGTGGAGCGAAGCTTGGTAAAAGTATCAAGTCATCATGGTCTGATCGCGGTGGCGAATACCTCGATAACGAGTTCATGGACTATCTAGTGAAATATGGGATTACCTCCCAACAAGACTTCACCGGCACACCACAACAAAATGGTGTGTCGAGCAAAAAAATAGGACTCTTTTGGAAATGGTTAGATCAATGATGAGTTATGTAACATTGCCTATTTCTTTACGGGGTATGCCTTAGAAACGACGCATACTTGATAAATCTAGTACCGTCCAAGTCGGTCGAAAAGACCCTTTCGAGTTGTGGTTTGGGCGAAGCCCGCTTTAAGCCACATAAGGATATGGGCGATCCGACACGTCTTGAACAAGAAGGCGACAAGTTGGAGGCTAGATCCGGCGCAAGGCGTTTATTGGATATCCTAGAGGAACGAAGGTGGTTTATTCTATAGTCCTAAGGATCGGAAGGTCATTATTAGCACTAATGCTCGATTCTTAGAAGAGGATTATATGAAGAATCATAAGTCCAAAGTTGAAATCATTCTTCAAGAATTAGAAGATGATCGTATTCCACCACCAATTAGGCCAAATGTGCGAGATGTCGAGTCTAGTGGGAGGATCGACACCGATACTTCAAGAAATTGAAGTGGGTCGAGTTCCACTTGGAGATACCGACCGCATGTGGTACCTACCGACAAGTTGTGCAAGATAGAGAACCACAAGTTTCTGCACCCACCGTTGCCATAGTGCCTGTAGAACCTCGTCGTAGTGGGAGGGTTGTTCGTCAACCCGAGCGATTTATGTTCATGGGAGAATCTTGGTTTAGTCCCAGGAAATGAACAGGCAATAATCGACCCATGGACATACAAGGAGGCGATACAAGATATGGATGCAAGATCATGACACACCGCTATGGACTTAGAAATGGAGTCCATAACGGCTATGGATGTATATGAAAAGACACCTCTACCAGATGGCAAGGAAGCCATAGGCAGTAAGTGGATATACAAAAGGAAGAGAGATTCCGATGGAGAGGTTTCACTTTTAAAGCCGGGCTTGTGGCGAAAGGGTACACTCAGTTGAGGGCATCGATTTTGATGAGACCTTTTACCAGTAGCAATGCTCAAGTCCATCGTAATTCTTCTAGCCATAGCAGCCACTTGAACCTAGAGGTTTGGCAAATGGATGTTAAAACCGCTTTTCTAAGCGGTTACCTTGAGGAAGGTAGAGACATCTATATGCAAAGAACCCAAGGTTATGTGGTAAAGGGTGAAGAGCATCTAGTATGGAAGCTTAAGAAGTCCATTTATGGACTTAAGCAAACCTCCCGATCATGGAACTTACGCTTTGACGAGGTGGTAAAGTCCCATGGATTTACCCAGTTGCCTAGCGAGAGTTGTGTGTATCGGTTAGATGTCAGCGGTGATGTGGTATTTCTTGCACTTTATGTAGATGACATTCTTCTAGTTGGCAACAATGTGAAGTCGTTATCGACGAAAGAGTTGGCTATCCGATCGGTTTCAAATGAAAGACTTAGGAGATGCGTACATTCTTGGGATCGAGGTTTACCGAGATCGCAAGAAGAAAATGTTGAGCTTATCTCGGGCGTCTTACATTGATCTGTGATTACTCGTTTTAGTATGTAGACCGCCAAGAAAGGATTGCTACCTTTCGGACATGGCGTTCCTTTATCTAGAACAATGATCACCTATGACCGCAAAGGAGATAGAGGAAATGAGACAAGTTCCTTACGCTCCGCCATAGGAAGTCTCATGTACGCAATGCTATGCACGAGGCCCAATATCTCGCTATCACGGTGGCATAGTAGCTAGATATCAATCTAACCCCTGATAAGCTCATTGATCGCGAAGAAAGCATATACTCAAGTACACCGAAAAGGACTCGAGATTATAGGCTGGTTTACCATGCGAGATAGTCTAATGCCTTTGGGTTATCTGACTGGATTTCCAAGTCGACCGTGATGAGAAAAAGTCTACCTCGGGCTATGTGTTTATCTTGGGAGGTGGAGCCGTATCTGGCGGAGTGCAAAGCAATGATGCATTGCGGACTCTACCATGGAAGCCGAATATGTAGCCGCCTTGAGGCTTCTAAGGAGGTCTGTATGGTTCAAGAACTACCTCATGGATCTAGGTGTGGTACCGGTTTGCCCAAGAGTATCATAGTTTCTTGTGATAACTCGGTGCGATGGAAAACTCGAAGGAACCACGGACCCACAAGGCGACCAAACACATAGAGAGAAAGTACCATGTCATACGAGAAATCGTTAGACGAGGTGACGTGCTGATTGAAAAGATTGATACGACGGATAACCTAGCGGATCCATTCACGAAGAGCCTGCCGCCAAAAGTCCACGATGGGCACGTTAGAGGACTTGGATTGCGCTTGATGGCACCCACTTAGAAAGGAAACTTTTGTATAAGTGGGAGAAGCAAAGTGATGGTTTTGTTTGTAATAGCTAGTAGAGACACATTGTATACTAAAAGTTTGCTTTAGTAAAGTGGGAGATTGTTGGAGTTGTATACTGAAAGCAGTTTTGGTTGAGCTTGTATACAATGTTTCCCGTTACCACTATTACAATCTCCTATCTGAATTGAATACTTGATTGCATATATCCTGTCCCTTATCTCATATATAAGTTAGATCATACGAGGTGTAGAAAATCACGAAGTCCGTATGATTGGTCAAGCTTAATGAGATATAAAAAGTTTCACAAACGAGACAACTTGAGGACGAGTTGTCGGTGTAGGCTGCGCAGATAGATAAGAAGTGACTTGACTTAGTTGCTTGTCTATGCTTGCACGCCTCGACGTATTGAAGGATCACGATGAGATGAGTTCTTCTATCCGACCGTAGTGAAGAACCTAGATCTCGGTGACTTACGATGATCTAAATCTCGATAAGGTATTAGATGAGTATGAGTTGTTGACCATCACTTTTACTTGTTATGGGTGAGGTTATATGTTCTAACCCAATATTCTCCGCATCTTGGGTGGTGGCAATGCTTGCATGTCATGCTAGTTATCTCAGATCAGTCACCGTATCCGTTAAGGATGATGGCGTCCCCTAAGGAGTTCAAAAGGTTTATTGTACTAAACCCCGCGAGTTGAGTTAGCTCAAGTATAATAATAAGGTTGAGTGGTACTACTTAAGAATTAAAGAGATTAATTATTTTAAGCGATCGATTGCTATAAATAATTAATGGACGTTCGATATCTTAAATACGGGATCGTAATGTCTAAGTGCAAGCCCGACTCAACTTCGATAATAAAGGGTAAGTCAACATTTATTCTCTAGTGGCATGAATAAATGTTTATAAATTAATTTATGTTCGGGTGAACATAAGATAATTAATTTATTTGAGGCCCATCTTTATTCCTTGCATTTGATCCACTGGCCGGCCCATCCAGCCCGTGAGCTCAAGAAAATCGTCCACCATCATGCTCTTATGGAAAGGATTTGATTCTCTTTATCCTATAAGGATATTTTTATATTTATGGGATATGCATAGATCCTTTCCATATAGGATTATGGTAATAATCCTTTCCATATAGGATTATGGTAATTTCCATATGCAATTATGGTAATTTCCTTATGGGATTAAGGTAGTGCATTATAAATATAAGGTAAGAGATAGATTCAAGGTGAATCCTCATAATCAACCACATAATTTTCATCCACCTCTTGAGATCATTAGAGAGTGATTTTCGAAAATAGTGAGAGCATTGGGTGATTTTTCGAAGCATTCTCCATAGATCTTCCTCACTCGACGTTGGAGATTGGGCAACCGGGATACATCAGTAGAGTCCGATCCGTCAAAGCACGAGTCTCGATCCAATCCGCCTCGACAGATTCAAAGGTAAACACGAGAAAACCCCTACGTGTTGCAATTAATTATATAGGTGCATGCTAGGTATATAATCAATGTATGGTGAATTAAACATCCAAGATAGATCCTCGGGGCGAGGGCTAAACATAGTTTTTCCCCACAGTAATACCCCAGATTTTCATAGCTCTGATTAAGCGCTAAGTACGTAATTAATTAGAAATTAATTACGTGAGTGACTAGGAACAATGCATCCTCAGACAAGATTTCATAAAGTTTTAACTTAAAAGATTTATTTTAGAATTTTACAGTTGATCGATTTAACAATAAATTTTTATTTATTGTTTAATTCAAAGTTTGATTTAGAAAGAGTGATAAATGAGATTTCAACTTGCTAGCAAATTTTTATCTTTCTATTGGAATTATTAAATTCAAGAGATATAAATATTATATTCATATTTTGTTGAGCATATATTTTTCGAATATATATAAATGTGTTCGGTTGATGATTTAACGTCTCTGAACAAATTGGGCCTAGCATTAAAGTGTAAGAAATAAGCCCAAATATTTGATTAAGCTTATTAAAGAGGCTTAGAATTCTCTGAACTTGTCACTACTACAAAACCACTTTTCTCTACATTATGAATACGCACGCCGTGAAAGCGTAGTCTATAGTATAGACTCTGCTTTTATCAAAAGCGTAGTCTATGTGCGAATTTTTGAAGTATGACTACGCTAACAAAAGCGTGGTGTAAATGCGTAGTCTATATTGGGTATAGACTACGCTAACAAAAGCGTGGTGTAAATCGTGAGTCTATAGTGGGTATAGACTACGCTTAAAAGCGTAGTGTATGTGCGTGTTTTTATAAAAAGCGTAGTCTATGCCATAAATTAAAAAAAAAGCGTAGTGTATGTGCGTAGTCTATAATGGGTATAGACTACGCTAGAAAGCGTGTAGTGTATGTGCGTGTTTTAATAAAAAGCGTAGTCTATGTCATAAATTAAAAAAAATAGATTCAATGATGTACACGTGTTTTTATTTTATTTTATTTCGAGCTCAATGCTTAGAGTACAATCAATATTACTCCCATTTTACGCGTAAACTAGTTCAATATTAATATCAATTTGTTCGGTCACATATTTGGATGGTTCTTGATCAAACAAAAAGGAGCAAAGGATAGTAACTAAAATCAAGTCTGGTTACTCTTGTCTCATGGCATCAATTCCAAATGTGCAAAAAGAAATTCAAATCTTGAGTCGAAATTAGTGGAACCGACCACATATCGATAAATCTTTCTCTTTTGAGATCCTTTATTTCAACAAAATTTCGCACCCATAATCAAAGCGCGTGGTGGTTAGAATTTTCTGCACCCAAAAAAGTGAGGCGGCGCTGTGGTTTCACGGGCGGCTCTTGGGCTCTCGAGGCGACATCAACCACGGTGCTCGATCCGGGAGTCGCGACTCGTGGCGCGGCGCTGATTCCGAGTTGTTGAGGCGACGGCGCTAGGTTTCGAGTTGCGGGGCGGCTGAGTCGACTCCACCGCCTCGAACTCGCCACCGGTCGGCGCTTAAATCGAGGCGGCGCTAGGCTTTCGAGATCCAATTGAGATGACGCCCACTACACGGATCCGTGACGGCCTGGGCTACCGATCCGCTGTTCGTGAATCCACCAGTGAAGCTGACGACCCACCGCATTTACGATGCTCTAACACCGCCCTTCACCTTCGATTTACGGTTGGGCTTCAGATCCGTGGGCGCTGGTGAACAGCTCCCGACAAACAATGTCCTCTATTCTCCGGTGACTCTCTCGCACCTCCGACGAGTGGGGTCGGTGAGGAACCGAGATTTCGACGAGTATCACTGTTCCGGTACCACACTCTCTGGCGCCTCCATCGCTCTCCAGGTGTACTCACCTCCATTCACATATATTTCGTTGATGATCGAATCCATATACTGGATATTCTGTGATTTACATTAATCTACCGCATTTCATTCGGCCTTTTGCATGTCCTTAGTCGTTATTTTTATGTGGTTTGGTCACCGACCGATAAATTTAGCTAAGTGTGGTTTTACTTGTCGATTTCTCTCGTGGGCTTTGATTCTAAACCGATGTTCTTGAATCTTGCTTAAGTGTTGATTTAGCTTAAGTGGAGTTCTCTTAAGTCTTGATCCTGCTATGTTGTTTAGCTTTTCCGATTTTGCTTAAGTGTGGATTGTTGCTTATGTTGGTTTTGATTAAGTGTTGTTTTTGTTGTCTTTGTTAAACTTTTCTCGAGTCCGGGCTCGTAAAAGTTTCAATTAGTGCTTACAAAGAACTCGAGATAGTCTCGAGCCCCTAGTCATTTTCCCCGTCAAAGTTTATTTCGCACACGCAAGATACTTTTATTAATTATGTAATTACCTTGCCTTGGAATCGATTATAGCTTCCATCTTACTTCAAATTAAGTATTATTATTGCATTTTTTGGGAAAATTAATTAAGTTTGTTAAATCAATTTTGTGTAGTGAATTATTAAAGATGAGTTTTAGTCAGTATTATTAGGGAACTATATAAATTGCTAGAAACTTGAGGGATCAAATTTTTAATCTTCACTTGTTATCGTTAATGTTCATGGCCCAATTATTACTAAACACTTGGGCGCAAAACAAAAGACTAGGCCCAAGATTCATTTTTCATATCTTTTATATAAAAAAAAACTAGCATCATATTTTTTAATTCATTTTACAAAACCTAGTACCTCGCTTCAGAGCAGCTGCTTTCACTCACTCCTCCTACCGCTTCCACCTCAAATCCTGTCACCACTTTCGCCGCGGTTGTAAACCGCTTATGATCGAAACATAGGTGACATATTTTGTTATAGGATTATTTCTAAGGAAACATTTGGACCTTCCACCACACTTTGACAAACTAATGGTGGTGATGGAGCTGTGAGTGGATTGTCTCAACAAGACGACTTAGTAACATGACCTTTATGCGATCACCTCATGGCACTTTTGTCCCTTCGTAGTTCGAGGGTCATAAACGCAATATGGAGCTGGAGTGCATCGTGTTCTCAACAGATATACAAGTCAAATTAATCGAGCCGATTGAGGTAGTTTGATCGATTCTCGATTGTAGGTTTCACTTTCCGTAATGAATGAAAATGGCTGAATATAGTTTAATAATTTTTTTGAAAATGGCTAATAATTAATATAATTATATAAAATTATTTCCCTGTTGAATACAATGTTTACTTTGTTTCTAGAGGGCTTGAAAGATGATGTGATTGAGATCCATTGAAGTCATACATTTGCTTTAAGCCACCACTTTATGAATCATAGGTTGTTGTTGCTTCAATGACTTTGAAGGTCAAGGACTGGCTAATATAAATAAATGTTGTTTCTTACAAAGATCTTTTCGTGATTAGAACAACTTAGTTCTGCAACTGCAAATATACCTGTCCCTACAGATTGTCGAGGGATTATTTCATCTCTACTTGGCGTATTCTCTTAAGTATAATGAAGTTTTGGTCTTTCAAAATAATGTGCACTTGTGCATACTGTTATTTCCTTTCTTTTGTTTACGAGCTTCGAGTGGAAATCGCTTAAATGGGTCCTCGTCAAGAGCTTGGTAAACTATCCAACCACCACACGCCCTCCTAATCCTCTCCTTCTCTGCGTATTTTACTAGATGTAGCATTCCACGTAGATGTGTATTTTGATATGGAAGTATGAAATTTATCAAGAATAACAATTGATATGTATGTTCATCTCGCATAGATATGTTTGTCTCTTACATTCTTATGGATAATATGATTTTGATTTAATATTTGTTGTTTGCGAATTCTAAATCAGTTATATAGCTTCTTGTGGATTTATTTTACAGCTGTATGAATTTATTTGTAGAAACTCACCCAATTCACATTATTTTTCACTATATACTGTTTGTTTCACTAAACTGATGTTTTGACCCCCTGTCATTGTTCACTCATGCAATATACAGCTCTTCACTGATGTTGCTCCCAAGACTTGTGAAAATTTTCACAGACTTTGCAGACCGGTAATTTGCTTCATCTTCGATATGTATTATGATCATACTCCAAAGATTCTAAACTCGAACATGCATGGGTCCCGATTTTTCTTTAGTTATGTAACTTGCCCTATCTTTCCTCAATTCACTGACCTTTCATGATTGATGGGTTCTTGAAGTCGTGAGGCTGCTATCACCCCATTGTCAAACAATATGTTAAATAAGTTTTTCTTGAGATGTCTCCTGTTTGATTCTCCAATCGCTTCATTAGTCCTATATTCGGCCCTCATTTTTGCTATGTGCATTTCTTCAGAGAAAAAGGCGTTAGTGTTAAACCGAAAACCACTACACTATAAAGGAACATTTTCCATCAGACATTAAAGGATATGTGGCTCGGTATGTTATCTATTTTCCAAAATTTTACATCAAATGCTTAATGATATGAGCTCTATTTGATGTATTTGCACTGGCCATTGTATTGGTTGGGCATCAATGAGAAGTGGCTTTTGCTTTTTAGTCAGTTATCCTTGTTTATCCTGTGACAGGGCTGATGTTCACGACTGCATTTCTTGTGATATAGTTTTAAGGTTGTACTTATTGAATTGTCCATTTTTATGATTTGCTGAAACTTGCTTAAAAAGCACCAGATGCACTATCTTTGTAGTTATTTTGTTTTGACACTTTAAATTATTTTGCAGGGAGGGGACTTTCTTCGGAAAGATGGTAAGTTATAGGCATTGACGTTATACATGCCACTGTTCTCTCTAAGGATGCCTTAGCTGAATTTATTTTAACTTTGCAGGAAAATATGGGGAAAGTATATATGATGGAAAGTTTCCAGGTATGAAACTATTATTGGTTTCACCTTTTATTTTCTAGTTTACATCTGGACTTCAGTACTGATGCATTGAGCTTTAAGTAGTCGCTCCTATCTTCTGGGAAGTCTATGGAAAGCATAGTTTACAATAGTATCTATAATATCTGCCCTAACAGAAACATAATTTTAAAGTTTGAGATTCAAGTCGAGCATAGTTGAGTTGGATGATTTCTGCTCTGAGTGTTGCGGTTCCGATCGGAAACTTCCAGGCGACATCAAATCTGCTGCTCTTTCCGGTGTGCCATGCGGCCGTGCTATTCCAAATCTCGTGTTAGCCTCACTAAATCTGGATATAGTTGTATTTCGCCTCTACCGGGTTTGTGCACAAGGAACGGGCTTGGACCCCGAGTGATCTCAACATGGAAGCACGGATAGGCATGTTCAAGGCCATCATTGCCATCATTTTGTGTGATTGGTAATGTCGTGCTGCGCGCTCTTTCCCTTTGTGAGCATTCGTGTCCACCCAAGGCTTGTGAGTCAGAACTTACGCATGCGAAGTTGCAAGAGAAAACCTTGGTCAAGCAAGTCTTGATTGTACCTCGGGTTCTTTGATGCTCGTGATGGATCCTCCGGGCTCAAATTCAACCACTCTCCGGATTCAATTACGTATGCCTTGATCACCGCTTTCTTCACTGCATCTTATTTTGTTGTAGCCGCCAATTCCTTCCTGAGAAATCTTCTCTCCCAAGTTAGTTCACCGTTGGTGTTGAAAGCACGAGAGGTGAATGGAGGTAACTGTTGAACCCTTCTCTTCCGACTCTCAAATTGGTTCTATATGAGGGATGGAATAATTTGAGACCGACAAGATGAAGCATGTGGTATAAGACATCTTAAATTTATCATATGTCTCTTCATTGTCCCTACCACTGATGCTTGGGTCTTCCCAAGAGGATGGTTACGCCATCTTTAATCGCTGCCTCTGTCAAGTTTAAGATTCCCCACTCACCATTTTTTTATCCTTATCTGCTTAAAGCACTTCAACTTTACTTGGTTTCTATTGGATCGCTTAAAAGTAAACTAATGTTGCCACTCCTATGACATTTCCACTTCCAACAAATCAAATCCTTATTATTTTCTTTTATGCCTACCATGATTTGAGCAACTTCAAATTTATTTCAACTTTATCTCGATTGATGATCTTGATCCGCTTTAGAAAACCCGATCTTAAATCAAAAGTTCTCGGAATAAATTTCACTATTATTCGGATCTCTTCTCGAATCAAATGTCGAGCTTATTTTATGTAGATCTAGATGGAAGCTTGCTCTATTACGATACTTATCTTAAGTTTTTGAAGTTGAAAATAATTTATGAATTGTTCAATACATGTTTCATGTAGGTTTGCACTGATACTATGATCGCCATTGTCTATTGTCTTAACAGTGAAAGCCTTCAATCGATCTTTGACTCATTTAAAACCGCAATTGTTGTTGTGGTTCCATTTCTTTACGCTCACATGTAAGATAAACATTTCATTTCTTTAATATAATCATTTTTTCATACAAGAGTGCTAATATTCTATTTTGAATTGTTAATAGCTTCAAAATCGGTCTTACTCTCAAGAGGACATTGATGAAGTTCGCGTTAAACGGGCAAATTTCATGCTTCTTCACATATAGTCTTGTGATGTTTTAGTTGTGTTATCGATCTTTCAATTATTTTGTCTCGTGTTATGGAGAATACGGTCTTATTGTTTTGTTAAGTGATGTGCATAGTATTTTTGTATAGTGATTTTGTAGATGTAATGAAAGCAGATTGTATATTTTGTATAGTGATTTTGTAGTCATAATGAAAACAGTTGTATATTTTCAATAGTGATTTCAACGTAGTCGCAAGTATATTTTAATCTCATTTGCTTGTGCGTTATTAATTGTATTGTGTTTAAATAAAGAAATTAACTACGGTTGAAATTGAAAACCAGAGTTGTTATTAAATCGACTACGGGTCAGAATAGAAAAGCGAGTAAATTTGGCATTAAAACCGTAGTAAATAAACTCAAAACCGTAGTTAATACATATAGACTACGCAAAAAGCGAGTGTATGTGCGAAATTTTGTGTTCTGTTGGTATAGACTACGCCAGAAAAGCGTAGTCTATGTGCGGCGTAGTCTATGCGCGGCGTAGTCTATAATGGGTATAGACTACGATAAAAAGCGAGTGTATGAGCGAACTATTGTGTGAGTTCAGTGTGTATAGACTACGCGTAAAAGCGTAGTCTATGTGCGGCGTGAGTCTATAGTGGGTATAGACTACGCGTAAAAAGCGTAGTATACGAGCGAACCAATGTGTAGTGCGTGTGTATAGACTACGCGTAAAAGTGTAGTCTATGTGCGGCGTGAGTCTATAGTGGGTATAGACTACGACAAAAACGTGTGTGTGCGCTGCCTTTTCTCGTAGTTCGAGGGTATAGACTACGCAGTGGCGTAGTCTATGTCGTAAAAGCGTAGTCTATATGGGTATAGACTACGCTAAAAAGCCGTAGTGTATGCGCCGCATTTTTCCAGAAGTTTATGGGTATAGACCACGCGAAAAGGCGTAGTCTATGTCGAAAAGCGTAGTCTATAGTGGGTATAGACTACGCTAAAAGCGAGTGTATGCGCGCCTACTTTTCTCTACACCACTTTCTCTACACTACTCGATGCACATGACTACACATAAAACGTAGTCTATTCTGTTTTTTGTAGTAGTGTGTAGCTTATGTTGAAAGCCTTTTAAATAGCTTATTGGAGAAGATTGTAATAGTGAGATTAAGACTTTATATAAATATGAATGCTTGGCCATCAAGACTACATTTCCTCCCATTTTGCTTTCATTTTCGAGAACCACACACACACACACACACTTAAAATTTTCTTGTTCAAGCTTAAGATCCGGACCTCCAATCCTTTTCAAATCGGTGGATCAACGTCTTAAAGAGGTAAACCACTAACCTATTTCAAGTTTTGAAGAGAAAATCAAGAAAAACCCACCCCATGAACCCTTATATGTTTCGGCCATATAGGGCCCTTTTCTTACGAACAATATAGGGCCCTTTTCTTACGGGTTTTGTTCTTCGATTTTTAGTACATGTATGCATAGATATATTGAGTGATATTATGTTGAGAAAACAAAGAAAAATCCCCTTTCCAAGCTCCCTATGTTTCGGCCATGATGGCCTTGTTCCAAGGAGTTTTTGTTCTTCGATCTCTAGTTTATATATGTTTAGATCTATCCTTTTAGAAGTGATTTATGTTTGATCTATGGTTTGATTTGTTATTTTCAAGAAAATCCCAAATTTTAGTAAGAACCCTAATTCTTACCTAGAGGAATAGTTGATGATTTCTTAATTTGAGCTTGTATTTATGTAATTAAAGATGTTTGAGCATGATTTGAGTCGATTTCGGAAACAAAAATCAAACCCTATGAAATTCTTGTGATAACCGAAAATTATAGCTTTGATTTTAAGATGATTTGGCTTTGATTTGTTTAAAATAAGTTAGTATATATGTGATTATATATATATGCTTGTGTTTGGTGAAAGAAATCGGAGTTAAAACCAACTTATGTGAAAACCCTAAGTTAGTATGCTTATGGAATATCAAGAACTTATTAGTTTGATTTTATTTGATTAGTTTGATTTCAAAAGTATGATCTAGTATATGAAATTAGCTTATTTTAATTTATTGAGATTTTTCTATGCTTATATGAAAAATTTAGATTTCGTTAGTTTGCGTATTTCAAAGGACTTTGTGATTATAGTTTGATATTTGGAAATTGAAATCAAAGTATAGATTCTCATGATTATGTAACTTGATCAAGACTTACTTGATCGAAGTTTTCAAATGGAAAGATTTTCCTATATCGATATGGTACCCTTATATACATATAAGGAATTGAAAAGATTCAAGTTCTTATAAAATACTTTCCTAATAAGTTGAATAGTTTAGTTTTGGATGCATTGACCTAGCAGAGCTTAGTTTAACCTTAGAGTATCGAGAGAATTTTAGTAGAGGCTCGAGAGTTAGAAACTCTTAGTTCCTCTTTTCCCGTATTTATTCCTCTTATCTCTTTTTAAGGAGCAAGTGGAAGCGAGACATAGATCAAGAAAGGAAAAGCAGAAAGTCTCGAGTAAGCCAGATCTCCAGGTGGGTAAAATCCTTTCTAAAAATTTGAAATGATATGCTTTTGCATACAAGATGATATGATATGCATTTTTATGAAAAGTTGACTGACTTGCCAAGTTTTCGAGCATGATGCATGATATATGTTGCCTATCTACGAGAGATGGACGATATCGGCCCTATGCTGGACGAGCTGCCAGTAAGGGTTTGTGTACACAGAGTGATCGTGAGCTAAATGATCGATCACGGTGTTTGAGAAGGAGGCCTACTTCTCAACACAAGAGTGCATAGATATGGTTTATGAATGAGATTTATGTCTGCAGACGCATGTTGAATGTTGCATTATGAATGCATGAGCATGAAAGCAAGTAAGTTTATTTCAGAAGCATGCACAGGTTATTTAACTGAAAACTCTTGTGTGTTGCATATGTTATGGCAAGTCAATCTTATAGCTCTAAGGGCAATGTTTTAAATGTTTTCGGCATATACCCACTGAGTGCATCTAGTACTCACGCCCTGCATATATTTCTAAATGTGTAGGATGAGCTTGAGAGGATGCTGGAATCGAATGTTGTGCAGAGAAGCTTCTCTAGAGGTTTTGTCTCCTGACAATGTTGCTAAATTGTGGTGTCATGTTTAGTTTGCCCAGAGTCTTGTGTCATCATACATGATTCTCAGCCACACTTCTTGTTGCCGAACTTTGGCCTTTGTTTGCTTTGTGCTTTAAATTGCTCTGATGTCAGTTTCATTTCGTTGTTGAGATCTTGACATCTCTGTTATGATGTCGACTTGCTTCTATGAACAAGGATTTCTTTAGAATGACCAGAATTGGTTGTTGGATCTAATATCGTATAAAATGCTTCTAAGTTATTGATGAGTCATGCTTTCGACCCTAGCTAACCAAAGATT
Organism: Salvia rosmarinus; assembly: GCA_036937905.1. Taxonomy (NCBI): domain Eukaryota; kingdom Viridiplantae; phylum Streptophyta; class Magnoliopsida; order Lamiales; family Lamiaceae; genus Salvia; species Salvia rosmarinus. The sequence continues at coordinate 35,320,652 of CM072824.1, read as the reverse complement.
TTATTTTGGTGAAAGCATGTTTGAGCTCTTACATTCATTGAGAAATTAGTTTAACCTGTGATATCAGACTATGCACGTTCGTCTTTATCCAATTCTTTTCTTCCTTAATCCACGTAACACCTTAATTACTTGATTAAGTAAGTCGGGTGTTACAGTTGCAAACCCTAATTTATGTCTAACTTCGATTCTCGTTGATTCATTCTTAAGTTATCGAAATTGATCTATTTCTTTTGGATTCTCTTACATATAGTATTATGTTGTTTATGTTTGGGGATTTGGTTTGTCGGTACAACATAAACATAAACATTCAACACCCAACAATACCATACACAACATAACTATACTAAAGCATTAGAAAACCCTAATTTCTAACATAATATACAATCATTGTGTATGTGTGCATAAATGTTCCATTCATTCACCATAATCACAACCATTTATTCTAAGCTTATAATTTCACTATCATAACATTATTTAACATTAGAAGTAAACCCATACTTAGTCATTTTGTTACGTTTTTGATAATTAGCAACAATTAGCATATGTATCCAATAAATTCCAATAAAATCATGTTATACTCCTATCATACTATGTAGTTTAATTACCAACTCAATATCATCATATAAAATTTCAAATCATAGGTTAAAACATATAGTTTTCGCAATCACCATTTAATGAGCTTTGGTGTTCAATAAATTCCACAAAAATTATATCATGCTTATACCATATACTAAACATGAACTATCATTTCATATCATGCATTAAAATTTAAACCCATGCTTTTCACCCTTATATATTTTCGGTAATCACATATATATATACATACTCAATAAATTTCATTCCTTCACAACATGTTTATATTATGAAATAACATGTAATATTAACATTAAACATCAATTAATATTTATAATAGGAACCAAATGCTTGAATTTTTTTGTCTCTCACATATTTTACATCCGTGTTCAATAATTCCCAACAATGCATATTAGGTTCATATTATTTCTACAAATAACATATCCTATCATTTTCAACAAATGAAATCAAATAAATCCTTAGATATATACACTACTACAAAAATGTAATAGACTACACGCTTTATGTAGTCTATGTGCATCGTGTAGTGTAGAGAAAAGTGGTGTAGAGAAAGTAGGCGCAAGATACACTACGCTTTTTAGCCGTAGTCTATACCCACTATAGACCACGCCGACATAGACTACGCTTTTACGCCGTAGTCTATACCCACAAACTACGTAAAATGCGCGCACACACTCGCTTTTTAGCGTAGTCTATACCCACCATGACCACGCTCGACATAGACCACGCCACGCCGTAGTCTATACCCCGCACTACGTAAAAGACGCGACACACTCGTTTTTGCGCGTAGTCTATACCCACCATAGACCACGCTTTTCACACATAGACTACGCCACGCCGTAGTCTATACACACGCACTCACACATTAGTTCGCTCACATACTACGCTTTTTGTCGTAGTCTATACCCACCATAGACCACGCCGCACATAGACCACGCCACGCCGTAGTCTATACACACGCACTACACAACAGTTCGCCCACACACTCGCTTTTTGCGCGTAGTCTATACCCACCATAGACCACGCCGACATAGACTACGCTTTTCTGCGTAGTCTATACCCACCATGACTCACGCCGCACATAGACTACGCTTTTCCGTAGTCTATACCAACAGACTACACAAAATTTCGCACATACACTACGCTTTTTATGCGTAGTCTATATGTATTAACTACGGTTTTTGAGTTTATTTACTACGGTTTTAATGCCAAATTTACTACGCTTTTTCTATTACAACCCGTAGTCAATTTAATAACAACTACGGTTTTTCAATTTCAACCGTAGTTAATTTCTTTATTTAAACCTGTACAATTAATAACGCACAAGCAAATGAGATTAAAATATACTTGCGACTACGTTCAAAATCACTATTCAAAAATATACAATCTGTTTTCATTACAGCTACAAAATCACTATACAAAATATACAATCTGTTTTCATTACATCTACAAAATCACTATACAAAATACTATGCACATCACTTAACAAAACAATAAGACCGTATTCTCCATAACACAGTACAAAATAATTCAAAAGATCAATAACTTACAACTAAAACATCACAAGACTATATGTGAAGAAGCATGAAATTTGCCCATTCAACGCGAACTTCATCAATGTCCTCTTGAGAGTAAGACCGATTTTGAAACTATTAACAATTCAAAAATAGAATATTAGCACTCTTGTATGAAAAAATGATTATATTAAAGAAATGAAATCTTTATCTTACATGTGAACGTAAAGAAATGGAACCACAACAACAATTGCGCTTTAAATGGAACCACAACAACAATTGCTACCACTGAATCAGAAGTATCCCTAGATAGCAAAAATCTCTTTTGCTCAATTTAATTAAACGAGCATCAAAGGGGAGTGGTCCAATACGAACAATGGAAAATGGATCTCGAGGTCCTCTTCTATCCGTGGGCGTCTCTTTAATTCAAAATTTGTTAATGGACAAACAATAAGGATTCTCAACATTAGCATGAATGTTTGAGACCGACTGAACACCCAATCCCCACCCACACCCAAAAGGACCCGCCTCGTCACCGAGACATCAGACGACTTCCACTCAAAGGAATATAGTTACAAATAGACTCAGTGATACTCTTCTCAACACATAGCAACATCCTCATATGACGAAGAAACAGTAAAACTGGATGGAAAGGAGAATAAGCTTCAGAGTTTATAACTTAGCCAGATAAGAATTCAAACATAAAAATCAAGAACGAAGAAGGAATATTGAATAAAAACTTACAGACTGTTTTTCCTGAGTATATCTATTAGTAACTTCTTGAAATCGTGCCAGTGCCTGAAAAATGAAGAGGATGAGAGATTGTGTGTTAATAAATGCATCTACAACTCCTAAATACGAACTAATTATCAACAGGAACGAAGAAATACCTTCCTATATTCAGTCTCAAATTGCCGTAACTCGTTTCTCTTCCTCAAAATTTGTGCTTCGATATCCTTAAGCTTATGTGTTGTATCTTCATATGTCTTTGCACAAAGGGCCTCAATTGTATATGTAGCAGGTTTGAAAAAGTTATCTCCTGCAGGAATCACAAAAAACATAATCCCTTACGAGTTTTTATCTTCTATAAAGCAAACTTCAATATTCAGATTCATATGACAAGAAATACAAACAAGGATGCCATTAGAAGTTCCGACCATATCAAAGAAATATGTGAGTGCCACTTTGAGTTCCGAGACCTCACAAGGTTGAAGGCCTTCCAGTCTTTTAAAGAAAGCACTGGTCTTTAGCCATCACACCTACATCAACAAGAAGGCAAGGAGTACTCAACAACATAATCATAGAATATGAGCTCCCAAGTTAAGAGACAGAGAGTGTGCACACCGTGATTTACGCTTGAATCCATCCTATACACTTGAAAATGCAAGAAGTACATTCCACCGATGTAGCCTTGCTCGCTTTTCACTATCTTCCCAGACATCAGTGGTAAAACTCAAGAATGCTTCTCCATTAGGAAGTCGCTTCGCCAAACCATTGTTTTAAAAGTGTAGCTCAAAAGATAATAAACATAGTTGAATGGTGGAAAATAGAACGAGATCAAGCTTCGCACGAGAAAACCTCAAGAAACTTATGAAATTCATCCGAGCGACTGGATTTTAAAGTTTAACTGATATGCGAGAAAATCACCCACCCCCCAATTGCTACAAGTCGAGGAGAGGTGCAATAAATTTGAAGTGAATTGTGAGATCAACGAAAGGAAAAGATAAGGTCAAGATAAACAAGATCATAAAATTTGAAATGGAAGCAAAAATACCGCAATGCCAAACCATATCCCCATTCGCATCTTGTTCAAAGTACAGAGCTGAAAATTACATGTAAAATAACCATCGAAAGGAGTCATGCGATTTATAAGAACATCAAAGAGAAAAGTGAAAGAACATCCTTCATTTCTTTACTTTCTTCAAGAAGTTTAAGGAAACAAACACATAAATTATTGGGAGCCTTATTATAGTTACTTGAAACATAAATATGAGCCTCTAAAAAGTGTAAAGGAAAAGGATCCATGAAGTTAACTCCAGCTTAAATACAAGATAAGGGTTAACTAGAATACAAGAAACAAGTGTTTCCGTCCATTGCGAGATAGAAAAGAGTAGGAAGGCACCTTAAATTTGCTTTGTGCGGTGATGTAACTCTAACTACTATTCCCGACTCGCTTGTTCATCACCGATAGTTACACCAAAGAAGTGAAATGGACTGCTTTTTCAACCCGTTAATAAATTATTGAATAATGGAGTTACGGTTAGATCAAACATAAAGACAAAGAAAGAAGAGATCAAGATAATGACTAAACTTTCTATTCTCGTTAAGGGTTACGCACCTTCCGCCACGAAGTTCCAATAGGTAGAGGTCTAATCTGAATCGCTCCACTCAAAGCCTCTTCAAGAACATTGGCGTAAATTGTAGTCTTTATAGCACACCCAATTTACTATCCATATGAGCAGACAATACTGAGCTTACAATTAATCTACAAAGTATATTTGTTTGCCGACGGTATTTGCTATCAGGTATAATTTGTGGAATCTACAAAGTATATTTGTTGATTTATAGTGAAAAAAAGGCGGTGAGTATTTACAAGAGTGTCCTGCCATATATCATTTTAGAAATGATATGGCAGCGTTTATTATTGATATCATGATTTATTGATTGTAGCATAGCATCTACTCTCAATAATAAGCCTACTATACCACTTGACTTATTCGGATTCAACATTCACCTAAATATTTCCCAGTGATTTATGTATTAAATGGCCCAAACTCAGAAACTATTTGCATTTAGGTGAAAACCGTGTATGAGAAATATCTAATATATGCTAAAACTTGACATTAAGCCTAGTTTAGAATGAATGCAACAGTTTGAATCTCGACTAGAAATAGAATATAAGTGGAATTTTAAATTTCTAAATAATCAAATACCATAAAACATTTTTGAATAGTCACCGATCTGGGGCATGAGATTCATTGGTGCAAACATATTTACAAGAAGTTACAAGTTTTGGATTTGAAGTCAATCGGAAGAAGATGAACAACAACTTAAAAAGCTCACATTCCAGAAGAGAAGCTAGCCACAACATATGACTACATGTGTGGGGGCATTTTGTTACTATGTAATTACTAGGAAATCAGAAACTCAGGTACAGAAAGGAATACCATCACATGCAGAGCAAAACATTCAATTGATTCGCCAAAGTTCCTTGTCTCATTCAACACCTAATCGACCCAAAAAATAATTGTCTGCTACATCCCCATTATCCATGTCAGATATAGAGTATACGTAATTATACAACTCGTGCAGCAATAAAGTTGGCGAAATGTTCATTCATCGAATTGGACATTCTCAAGAGGATGCTATATGCGTGCATCGAATTAACTGCCCAATCCGTAATCGTTTTGGAGAAGGAAACGAACCAACAAGCGACTAACACCATATATAGCAACAAAAAAAAGTGGAGCACCAAGCTTAGTGGGCGGGATTTAGACCCGAGATCAAAGCAACCGGTCCTCTCGAACAAATCCTCCGATGCTCAAGTAATCAAAACATGCTTCTCGTGATTTCAATCCTTGCTTGATCGGTGGAGGCACGCAATCTTGTGTATAAGGCTCCGCCGGAGTGTTAATGGTGGATGCCACAGGTATAAAGAGCACCCAAAAAGAAAAACAGAAAATTAGAGAATTTAGAATGGAATTCCATGTATGCTACGTATCTCTAGTGTACTAAAAAGTAGGAAAATCCTATAGATCAAGCATTTATAATTTGTGTAACACGTACCGCTAAAACTATAGACTGGAAAACATTAACTTATAGAGTAGTGTTCTTCCACCTTCCTACCGCCTACCCCTTTAAATGAGTCTCCGAGTTATTCAAGACATGAACACCATGAACCATAAACTAGCTTTACCTTACGTAAGGTGTAGAATGACTCGAGATATCTACACGAAAAGAGACCGCATGCAGCCAAATTTATATTCTCATTATCTCAAATGGGAAATAGAAAGAGAATGATCAAATTGTCCTTTTATTATGTTATAATGGTTCTGAAAATTTTACCTTAGGATTGCGAGAGAGCATGCCTCGATTTGAAAACATCCGTCACAAACTATTGTTAGAGGGCATATGCTTTTACCTCTTCACCGACTTTGGTCTTATAATTTACACCTTTGATGGTTCCATTTTCCTCGAGCGTAGATGTTCAAGATACCTTGCTTGAGCTGCACCTACATCGTTGAACATTGGAAAGATTGGTGGGAAATAAGCTTGAAGTTATACACCTTGAATATGTAAGTGGAAGATGCTTATTCAAATTCATATATAAATTATCATTTTCTTTTCTCGAATGTGCTAATAACATAAGATGCCGATATAAGTTTATTATATATCACAAGTCAGTGTCTCTTGCCTCCCTTTACATCGAATTATTAATTGGGACCTCAATCTCATGGTTTGACTTAGGGGCAATGAAAATGCGGTACTAGGAAGAAATGAGAACAACTTCAAGAATATATCAAATACGAACTAGAGAGCATGTATAAGGATAATGATGTACTTGGGAAGAGTGGTCGCTTTCTCCTCATCCTCCGTATGAAGCGTCCATTGTGAAAACCTCTTCCACCACATCGATCGAAACTTCTCAAGGATAGACAATTTAGTGCTCTTCCCATTCTTGAAAAGAGCATAGCCAAGAACATGCCGAGCATCAATATTCTCAACGCAATCTGCAATTGATAGAAATATGAGTGTATACAATTTCTTTATAAAACTATATGATCTAAAGAAACAACATAAGTTAGGAAGTCAAACCGAGACTTCTATCGACACACAAGTTTCCCAACAGACATTAAGTATGCATTGATGTCATAAACTAGCCATTGAAGGAGGAGAAAGAGCATAATTTGGTGAAGAACTTAAACAACACCTTCAAGCCCCAATTCAATGAGTTTGAGATATCCCCACGGTCGTAATACTTCACCAACAATTCGTCCGGCTCGATAAGTCTCTCTCAATGGCACGTGCTGCCGCCCATCCCGCAATTCCACATAAGTTTCGTAATTTGTGGTGTGCGGTATGAAGAACTAAACAAAGATACTATTAATGGGTCCCTCACCGCTCTTCAATCCTTTTCGCTTCTGCTTTCCCATTAATAAGATTCAATGTATACAAAAATAATTATTTGAATGGCATAGCTCACAAGAAGAATAAAACCATCAAATTCATTAAACCCACCAAGCTATATAGTGCATCTAAAAGATTTCTCTAAACTCTCACAAAGGTCAAAGGGGGAAATATTTTGGTGATTTTTGTGAAGATGTAATTATCCTTTCCAATATGAATATTTTCAACTATTTCTTCATTACATTTTAGGCGAACCTTGTCCTAGAAATCTTGATGCATGATTTTCATCTATGCGCAACGCAGTTGCAAGTCCACTTAACTAAAAGTTCATAAATGTCCGAGTCTGCATATACCAGTTGTATTGATGGGCATCAACTCATCGAACTTTTTATTTAGAACATCAAGAAAGGAATAATGAAAAAGATACATGACATCAACTCCTAACCGATAGAAATTAGATCATGCAAAATGTTTCACTTGCTCATCATATTAACATGTTCCTCTTATCTTAATCATTCTCAACAAAGACAATAATCTTTTGCTTAAAATGTAACCATCTCTAAATGATATTCGCTTTCTTTCGAGTAGTCAAATTATTATAGAGCAAAAGGTTCAAGAAGACTGTCCTCTAAATTCAAAGACCGCTTATATTTATTGTCCACATATATTATGAGAAATGTTAAATCGCCAAAATGCCGTAACACAATGTCATCCAACCCGATTTATGAGTATTTGTTCCTCTTACAACATAATCTCGTCGCACGTTCATAAACCTCGCGCAGCTTATCACGACAAAGAAAAATCATCAAAAGCCACCGATTTATTCACAAAACAACTCTTGTTGCCGCCTAAAGTCGCAAAACCGTGATGTTCATTCTAAATCGGGAGCAGGACAATATAAATGTCAAAACAATAGCATCAATAGTAAGAAGTCAAGGAGAGATATTTTCCTCGCTAACCCAGCCCTCTTGCACATCTCTCGAACACAACAAAGAAAAGGTCCTACTCCTTAACACTTTCAAACCAAATAAAAGGATTATACGCTCCAATCTCGCTCCCACCAACTTATCAATGTGCGTGATTTCAATACAAAGTAATCCAACAGACTATTCTGCTTCAAAGATATGAAACCGACCTTTCCAAGAGTATAGCAAGAGCCGCACTCAAAGAACGCCAGACCGACTACAATAATATCCGCGGACTCCTCATCGGTCGGTATTCGCCATTGCTCGGGTCGCCCGAATCTCATACCCTCATCGACCAATCCGCTTTCGCCATCGCTCTTTCCCTTGCGAATCGATCTTGAACGTTTGAAGCCCAAGTGCCGCGTCCCAGCCGGAAAAGTGAGAGCCACCGAGATGGAAATCCTCAATCGCTTCCACAATGAACCTTATTTCCGCAGCGGACGGTTCCACAAATCGGACCCTAGCGCCGCTCAGCAGATCCGAGCCTAGCGCCTCGCGATCGAACCCTAGAGCCGCCGACCGAGTGCCCGGAAGCCCAAGAGTCACCGCGGTCGAGAGTCGCCAGAGGTCGGAGGATGCAGAGTCCCGCGGAGTCTCGATTAAGCGAGACGGGGTTGGGACCGGTGGAGCTCGAATCGCCGCTCACCGGACGGTGGCGAGGAGGTGAAGAATACATGATCGCCGCAGCGGGAGTGAAGGCGGGAGTATCAATTGTCCAAACAAGTGAATTAAGTATCAGAATTCGGGTTTTAGTTATAATATAAATATAAATAAAGCCCACATATGAGAGATGTTGAATTGTTGGTGGAATGGTTAAGTGTCATGTTAATAACCCACACATCGTGAGTTCGAATCTCACGTTTGTGAATTTTTTTTTTTTTTTTTAAATTTAGGCATAGACTACGCTTTTTATAAAAACGCACATACACTACGCTTTTTAGCGTAGTCTATACCCACTATAGACTACGATTTACACCACGCTTTGTTGCCGTAGTCTATACCCACTATAGACTACGCTTTTATAAAAACGCACACACTCGCTTTTTAGCGTAGTCTATACCCACCATGATCACGATTTACACCACGCTTTTGTTGCCGTAGTCTATACCCACTATAGACTACGCTTTTATAAAAACACACACACCACGCTTTTTAGCGTAGTCTATACCCACCATGACCACGATTACACCACGCTTGTTGCCGTAGTCTATACCCACCATAGACCACGCTTACACCACGCTTTTGTTAGCGTAGTCTATACTCAAAAATCAAGACAGACTACGCTGATAAAAACAGTAGTCTATACTTTATAGACTACGCTTTCACGAAAAAGCGTGGTCTATAAGGTGTAGAGAAAAGTGGTTTTGTAGTAGTGATACATATAGTTTTGGTATTCAAAGGGAAAATAGGAGTAGTGTCTCAAAATTTCAAGATTAATATATGATGTTCATATCATATATTAAACACTATATCTCAACTATTTCTCAACAAATAAAATCAAACAATGGCTTAAAAATACTTAAATATATTATGCCCATTTTTGAAAAATAGGAGTAGTGTTTCAAAAATTTCAAGATTAATATATGATGTTCATATCATATATTAAACACTATACCTCAACTATTTTCCAACAAATAAAATCAAAATACAAGAAAATTCCAAAAATATTTTGAAAATTACCATATTTATTCTACATGCTCCTAATACATTAACAAGCAACAATATCAAATAATATTCACAAAAGAATGCTTTATCACATATAAAAAGAAATAAAGCATAAATCAAAAAAATCAAACATGCTCCAAAATATCTGACATTTTAATTACAGCCTTAGAACATCATTCTAAGAATTTTTCATTCATGGATTGAGAGCATTTGGAGGCACAAAAGTCACGAAAAAAAATGAGGAGCAAAACTAGGGTTTTTCATGAAATAATTCAAGAAAAATCTAAAATATTCTACTCCATTACAAATGGAGAGGATGATGAATACTACCTTTTTATTGTCTTAGAATAATTATTTGAGGGTTGGAAAGGTTTGGAAAGGAGGATTAAAGATTAAAAACTTGAAGAACAAAAGAGAGAATTTGAATTTAGAGAGAGAAAATGAGTTCCAAAGTATGAAGGCTGTAATGGACAACCACACACTGTTTTGGCAGCCTAAATGGCTGTCATTAACCCATTTAAGGTGGTCTTGGTGGTAGTTGGGAGGATGATTGGTCAAATTACCCGATTTGGCATGTTAATACCGACTCTTTAAGTTTTAATGCGCTTTCGATTGATTTCTCGGAACCTTAAGGTTTTATTTTATTAAATAGACTTTAAAAGACTTATTTCAATGTTTATAATAATTTCATGAAGTTCGGATGGCATCCGATAAGTCAATTCCGACTTATCGCGGAAAAACAGCATTCGACGATTAAATTATACTCATTCGAAATTCTATTGAATTATTGAGCTTTCATAATTTATTTGAGTCTTATAAATCATTTCTTATTGATTTAGAACCTTGGTTCGAGTTTCGGGTCGTTCGGATCAATTTAGGGTTTTTCCTGTATATTTTTCCCCGTTCGGTTAAGTTCTTCAGGAATTTCTTTCAGAAATTGATTCTTATAATTTCTAAATTCATAATAATATGTTTCTTCATGATTTTGATTGTTATCACAAATTATCATGATTAGCATGGACTGAAAATTATTTCGGCTCGTGAATAGTGCTTTTAAGACTAACCGGGCAAGTATGCCCGAAAATTCTCATTCTTTTGCTTCTCACATGTTTTCGTGAGAGGATTCTAGAAATAAAATCCTTTTGTTAAGATTCATTCTCGATCTTTCTTTCTATGTTCAGGCTATGCAGAAAATCCTAATCCGGTAGGACTAGTCACTAGTTTTTGATTTCTCTAGTTTTCGATATCCGAATCGATTCTAATTCATTTCATTGGTTACCTTAAACATAATTAAGGTCTAAGCACCACAAATAATTGGTCTAAGCATCACTAATAAAAGTTTTAAATTTTTCGGGTTATTACACTAGGAGAGGTTTGAGTGTGCGGAATCAAGTGAGTGATACGGAGCAGCGAGAGAACATCTTTCATACGAGGTGTCATGTCAAAGATAAGGTGTGCATCATGATCATCGATGGTGGGAGTTGTACCAACGTGGTAAGCATGACCATGGTTGAGAAGTTAGGGCTACCATTAGTGAAGCATCCCAAGCCATATCGGTTGCAGTGGCTGAATGATAGTGGCATTGTCAAGGTGACGAAGCAAGTGAAGATTTCGTTTCGCATTGGAAAGTATGAGGATGAAGTTCTTTGTGATGTGATTTCGATGCAGGCAAGCCATATTCTATTAGGACGGCCGTGGCAGTTTGATAGAAGAGTGAAGTATGATGGCTTTACGAACAAATACTCCTTCGACTTCAATCAAAAGAAGGTGTCACTTGTTCCTCTTACTCCAAAACAAGTTTATGAGGATCAAGTACTGTTGCAAAAGGAGTCCGAATTGGTGAAGTCGGTAAAGGATGGAAGTAAGGAGAATGGAGTAGTTAAAAAGTCTTTTCTTGCAAGGGCTAGTGATTTGAAGTGGGTAGTGAATGAGGAGAAGCCATTGGTTGTACTAATGTACAAGTAGAATTTGATTTCTACTAAAAATTGATCGAGCTAAAAACACACTCAAATTCACTCGCAATCGTACGAGGTAATTGTAGCGTGATAAGTTAACCCAAGTCGTCTCTCAAGGAAAACTTAACAGGGCTATTGTTTGTGTCGCACACAGAAAGCAATTAAATCCTAAACATTCTAATGCCAACGAGGGTTTTGAAACATATGGGAATTGAAATACGGAAAATAAATAGCAAACCTAAGCTAGGGGTTGTCAATCCCGAGGTAAACTAATAAATCAATAAATTTAAACCAGGGGTTGTCAATCCCTAGTTGAACTACGAAAGCAATAAAACGAAAGCAATAAACAAAAGCAATAGCAAACCTATTCTTAGTGTTCGTCAAGCCCCCTAATCTAAGTCTGCTTGTAAATGAACCATAATCATAATCAACCAACAAGAAAAAGAATTAATCGAAAGCATGAAATCATTAAGCAATGTAAATCGAAGGAACATGAAAATCCAATAATAATAATCGATGAAACGAACAGATTAATCCAACACCGTAAAACAATAAACTAAATGATTCAATCTAAGAAATAAAAGACATGAATTAAAATTAAGACTGTATCTATGTTGTTGCCTAAAGAAATCCCGGGAGAAGACTGAAGAACAGCGCCGCGGCTGCGTGAGAAAAACTAAGAACTCAGAACTTTGACCTAAACGCGCATATATATATTAAATGAATTTGAGCGCGGTTTAAGGTGGCGCAGGTTCGTTGACGCTCGACTTTAACTTGAACGCCGATCGGGGTGAGCTTGCGAGGAGATGGAGAACGTGCGCTTCCGGGCGAGCACCGGGCGACGAGGCTGGAACGCGCAAGGATGCAGCGCGCGTTGTGGTGGAACGAGCTTTGAGAGCGCAGGAGGCAGCGCTGGGCGCCGAAAGCATCGCCAACGCCGGACGGGCGACGACGGGCGACGGGCGTTGCGGTGGAACGAGCACCGAGCGCAACGAGCAGCGGCTAGCGGGAGGGGACGCCGAGCACGCCCAGCCGCCGATGGAGGCGAGCATCTGCTGGAGATGTCGCTACCGAGAGGCGGGCGCCGGCGCGCTGCTGGTGCAGCGGGCGCCGGGCTAGCGCGGGAGCACGCGGCGCTGGATTGACGCGGGCGCGCGGGCGAGGGCCGGTTTAGGCGGCGCGCATTGAAATTGATGAGCGCTGCTGTGGCGAACGCACGCGCGCGGCGGGCGGCGGCGGCGACGAGCGCGGGCGCTGGGCTATGCGACGGCACGGCAGCGGGCGCGCTGTTGGGCCATGCGACGGGCGCCGTGCACGACTTTAACAATTGACTCGTTCTCCTCGCTCGAACTCCGATTTACGCACGGGTTTCTCCTACGAACTCTTGTCGAGATGCTCTTCATTATACTTGATCCTTGACAGATTCATTTCATCCTATTTAATGCCGATTTTCTACAAAACATTGAAACGAACCAAGTAAGTCCGAATCGATAAATAATAATCGAACCAACGGCATAAATAGGATAAACTAATGAAAATGACATGTAAAACAATACCAAGAAAAAGCACAAATTCATACCAAACAACTCCCCCACTCTTATCAATTTGCTTGTCCTCAAGCAAACACTATACCAATAAGAAGAAGGAAGATAATTCATGCAACTTCACTCTTAGTCTAATCAATCAAACCTTATTTCTTTTCCCCCACACTTGGTGTTTACGAATTCAAAGATAATGTGAAATAAATCTAGGATGACAATTGATTTCCAATAAATAAAAGGGTGACCTCTGCTCAGACCCAACTCTCCGTTATGGGTGAATTAACTAATGTGGTCACCTTTAGCAACAAGTTTCTTTTATAATGAGGATGTAATCCTCCCCATTTTCTCAACAATTTATTTTTCACACATTTTTTTTTAAAAATTGAAACGAGTATATCGGTAACCACATTGTTAACACTACCCCTAGCATTAGTCAGACAAATCACATCAATAACCCCCGATTTAAGATTAATTCACACAATCTCATCAATTCACATTGCACTTCAATAACATAACATCAAGATAAACGAGAATACATAAAGGTTTGACCAATACCACAGAGTTCAGGTGCATAAATCAAAATCCTAACTTACTCGCATAGACAAAAACTTGAGTCCAAACAATCAAAATAAGCACAGATGCACATCACCAAGCATTCAAAAAATATATATGTCACGCCCACAAATTTGTTTCAATCAAAAGTTTACTCTTAATTGACTCATAATCGAATGAGGTGTTATAGTAGGGAAAGTTAACCCTAGTCGTCTCTCAAGGAAAACTTAACAAGGCGATTGTTCTTGTCGCACACAGAAAGCGATTAAATCCTAAACATTCTAATACCAACAAGGGTTTTAAAACATATGGGAATTGAAATACGGAAAATAAACAGCATTCCTAAGCTATGGGTTGTCAATCCTGAGCTAAACTATTAAAGCAATAAATCTAAACCAGGGGTTGTCAATCCCTAGTTGAGCTATGAAAGCGATAAATCGAAAGCAATAAACAAAAGCAATAGCAAACCTATTCTTAGGGTTCATCAAGCCCTAATCTAAGTCTACTTGTAAATGAACCATAATCATCAATCAACCAATAAGAACAAGGATTAATCGAGAGCAGGAAATCATATATCAAATTGAATCATGAACAATCTAAATAGAAATCATAGAACATCCAATATCAACTATAAAATAGAATTCAACAATAATCTCAAGCAAAGCATGTAAATGTTCAACATGAATTAAGAACCGAATTGCATAAATTGAAAGGATGAAAAACATAAATTAATATTATGATATTGTTTTTATCTGTTGGCTGAAGCTCCCGGAAAGAAATTGGCGAGAGGCGCCGTGGAGAAGGACTGCGAACTAAAAATCAGAACTGAGAACTCCGAGCCCTAACGCTGCTTGCGATTATATATAAATAAAATGAGTGAGCGCCGATTGGGAAAACATTCTGACTTGAAAGTGAACTATGGTTGAAATTAAAACGCGCGAGGGAAATTGGGCTAGAGCGCGAACTTGAATCGAGCGCTGGTTTGTTGAGCGCGCATGGAGGTGCGCGTGCTGAGTTAAATGCGCGCGGAGGTGAAAGCTTGCAGGTGAACGGGTGCTCAAGATTTGCTGAATGCGCGCTGAGGAAGAGATGGTGCCTGGTGGTGAACGGGCGCTGAATGTCTTGCGCGGGCAATCGAAACGCTGGCGGAGGCGGACGCGGGCGCGGGCGAGCGACGCGGCCGAGCAGCAGGCTGGGTCTCCGCCACGGACGGAGAGGCGAGCTGGAGCGGGCACTGAGTTGCGGAGTTGCGGGAGTAGGGCGCGAGTAGTCGAGCGCCGGCTAGAAGCGCAACGTGCGCTGGGTCCCTAGTGTCGGATGGAGGCGAGGCGAGGGTCCTCAGCGCCGGACGGAGGCTAGGCGAGGTCCTCAGCGCCGGACGGAGGCTAGGGGAGCGTTGCGGGTGATGGGGCGATGATGGAATGGGTGCTCGGGAGTGAGGCTGGGTGGACGAGGCGTGCAAGGAAAATCGAGCGTGCGCTGGGAAGAGGCTGGGCGCTCTGCGCATGCTGGGGCGGTAACACGCGCAGAAGATGCGTGAGCGCGCGCAGGGTCTCGGCGAGCGCTGGCGATGGCGCTGGGTGCGTGTTGGCCGAGCGAGCGCCGGGTGATGTCCGCGGGCGCTGGGCGATGGCTGGGTGCGAGTGCGCTCGAGCGCTTGGTCGACGCCTGGCTCGGCGTGCGATGGGTGCCGTGCGCGACTTTGAATATTCACCCCGTTCTCCCTCGTCTGAACTCCAAATTAGGATCTGTTTTCGCCTATGGATTCCTGTTAAGATATTCTTCAATGTATGATAAATCTTAGCAGATTACTTTCATCCTTTTTGATGCCATTTTCTACAAACTAAATAAGTCCGAATCGATAAATACAAATCAAACCAATGGCATAAATAGTATAAACCATTAAAAAAACATGCAAAACAATACCAAGAGTAAGCACAAATTCATACCAGACAACTCCCCCACTTTATCCATTTGTTTGTCCTCAAGCAAAGTCTATACTAATAAGAGTAGAATGATAACTCATGCAACATAACTCTTAGTCCAATCAATCAAACATCTTTTTGCAATCCCCCAAAACATGATGAATACATAATCAAAGACCACGTGAAACAAATCTATGATTGTGAGAATATCAAATAAACAAATACGTTATTTTTGCTCAGACCCAACTCTCCGCTAGGGATGAATTAACTAAAATGGTTACCTTTAGCAACAAGTTTCCTTTGATAACATAGAAAGTATTAACAGATTTTGGAACAATATTCGAAAGGTGAACTCTCGATGAACTCGAGTCTCCTAACGTGGTTTCCCATGTCCATTTCTCAATTTACGAGAAAGAGGGACATAATCTCATCCTCCATTTCAACAATCTCAACAATTTATCGAGTTTTAATTCTCCTCTTTTTCTACTCTTTGCACACATTTTTTTAAATTGAAACGAGTATATAGGTAACCACACTGTTAACACTACCCCTAGCATTAGTCGGACAAATCACATCAATAACCCCTGATTTAAGATTAATTCACACAATCTCGTCAATTCACATTGAACTTCAATAACATAACATCAAGATAAACGAGAATACATAAAGGTTTGACCAATGCCACGTAGTTCAAAGCATAAATCAAAATCCTAACTTACTCGCATAGACAAAAACTTGAGTCCAAACAATCAAAATAAGCACAGAGGCACATCACCAAGCATACAAAAAATATATATGTCACGCCCACAAAACCAAATACTCTCCCCCCCACACTAAATTCAAGCATTGTCCCCAGTGCTCAAAACATTAATAACACAAAAATAGCCAATAGAGGAGGAGACTTCGCTGATAATAGATGGCAAAGGATGTGGTTGGAATGTGAGTCTTGGCGCGTAATCGAAATATCAAGGTTTCACTTCACTGTTGACGACGTCCCAAATTCGAGCAAAACTAACACAGAGACAACAGATAGATCAAAGAGAACAAAGAAATAAAACTCCCACATAGTACTCAGTTTAACGTCGTGAGCCCGACGTATTCCGGTCAACAACGGACTATCCATATTCCTTTACCTGCAGGAATACCATCTCAGCCAGAGCATCAGTAGTAACCATATAAGAACAAAGGACAGTAAAGAAAGCAAATAATGCATCATTTAAGCTCAAATCAAACATCCTATTCTCCAAAGAAAAATAGATAATTTTAATTCCCAAAGCACAATACTTTGGTGAATTAGGATGTTGACAAATTATTGATGTTACCTCAACCTTTGTCCTCACTTTGTCCTCCTCTGGGAACACGTACTTCAATTATGGAGGCAGTTCCTTCACTTCCAGAGTGGGCTTTGGCATGCTAGAAACTTCACGTGCCCACTCTTGCTTCATCATCTCTTCATCCTCCTCCAAGTGTTTGGGTAGTTCTTTCACCTCCAGAGTGGGTATTGGCGTGTTATCAATTTCATGTGCCCACTCTTCCTCGTCAGTCGTCCTTATAACAACTTCATCGTGGCTCTGATCCTGCTTCTCATCCTCACGTGCCCATTATTTCTTATTTTCCACCTTCTCTGGCTGCAGCGACTCGTCAAGTGTCTCTCCCACCCAATTCTAAATAATTTGGTCACTTTCTAGAATAGTGACCGCCTGGACCTGATTGGATTGGTTTGGAAATTCCCTCCATTGCTGCACCAGCTCATCAAGCAGGCTATTAACATGTCCCACTTACGTCTCCAAACGTTGAAGTGAGGCATCATAAGCATCCAAAATTTTGACGAACTTATCATCCCAAGCTGGCATTTGAGGGTGAGGTGGCTGCTGCGGGTATGAATACTGAGGTGGAGGTGGTTGTTGTGAGTATGGATACTGCGGTAGAGGTGGTTGATCCCAGTATGGATTGTAGGATTGATCCTCATAGTGCGGCGGAGGTGGTTGATCCCAGTATGGATTGTAGGCTTGATCCTCGTACTGCGGTGGAGGTGGTTGGTCCTAGTAGGGATCATAGGCTTGTTGCTCAGGGTAGGGATCGTAGGCTTGATACTCATGGTTTGACGGGTATCCCTCAGAATAGTCGAACTGGGCACCTTCTTCGTAAGAAGAATTTTCCCAATACGACGAACTTTCCTCCCCCTAGCCTGTTTGACCACATTCGTACTACTGATACCCATGCATTAACATACACCAACAACAAAAACAAGATCACACGCACCGGGGGAAGAAAATAATCAAACAGAACGAAAAGAAACACAGAAAACAACCAACATAAACATACGCCGAAAGTTTTCCCCGGCAATGGTGCCAAAATTGATCGAGCTAAAAACACACTCAAATTCACTCGCAATCGTACGAGGTAATTGTAGTGTGATAAGTTAACCCAAGTCGTCTCTCAAGGAAAACTTAACAGGGCTATTGTTTGTGTCGCACACAGAAAGCAATTAAATCCTAAACATTCTAATGCCAACGAGGGTTTTGAAACATATGGGAATTAAAATACGGAAAATAAATAGCAAACCTAAGCTAGGGGTTGTCAATCCCGAGGTAAACTAATAAAGCAATAAATCTAAACCAGAGGTTGTCAATCCCTAGTTGAACTACGAAAGCAATAAAACGAAAGCAATAAACAAAAGCAATAGCAAACCTATTCATAGGGTTCGTCAAGCCCTAATCTAAGTTTGTTTGTAAATGAACAATAATCATCAATCAACCAACAAGAAAAAGAATTAATCAAAGCAGGAAATCATTAAGCAATGTAAATCGAAGGAACATAAAATCCAATAATAATAATCGATAAAACGAACAGATTAATCCAACAGCGTAAAACAATAAACTAAATGATTCAATCTAAAAATAAAAGACATGAATTAAAATTAAGATTGTATACGTATTGTTGCTCAAGAAATCCCGGAGAAGATCAAGAACAGCGCATGCAACTGCGTGAGAAAAACTAAGAACTCAGAACTTTGACCTAAACGCGCATATATATATTAAATGAAGTTGAGCGCCGGTTTAAGGTGAGCGCAGGTTCAGAATACGTTCTGCCTTGAACTTGAACGCCGACTGGGGGTGAGCTTGCGAGGGAGATGGAGAACGTGCGCTCGGAGCGAGCGCCGGGCGACGAGGCTGGAACGCGCAAGGATGCAGCGCGCGCTGCGGTGGAACAAGCACTGGAGCGCGCAAGGAGAAAGCACGGGGCGCTGAGCATCGCCCAGCGCCGGATGGGCGACGCGTTGGGGCAGCGGGCGTTGCAGTGGAACGAGCGCTGGAGCGTGAAATGAGGCAGCGCGTGGGAGGGGGGCGCTGAGCATCGCCAGCGCGGATGGGCGAGCGCTGGATGCTGCTGGAGAGGCGGCGGGCGTCGTGGGCGCTGCGGGTGCATCGGGCGCTGGTCTAGACGCGGAGCGCACGGGCGCTGGGATTGACGCGGGCGGCGGGCGGCGCGCTTTGGGCGGCGCTGGAAATTGATGAGCGCTGCTGGGCGTAATGCTCATGCGCGGCGGCGGCGCCGCCGACGAGCGCACGCGGGTGGCCGAGGTGGGCGTGCGGGCATGCGCGCACGGGTGCGTGGGCGTGCGCGGCGTTGGGCCATGCGACGGGTGGCATGCCCGACTTTAACAATTCGACTCGTTCTCCCTCGTCTGAACTCCGATTTACGCATGGTTTTCGCCTATGAACTCCTGTCGAGATGCTCTTCATTATACTTGATCCTTAGCAGATTCATTTCATCTTATTTAATGCCGATTTTCTGCAAAACATTGACACAAACCAAGTAAGTCCGTATCGATAAATAATAATCGAACCAACGGCATAAATAGGATAAACTAATGAAAATGACATGTAAAATAATACCAAGAAAAAGCACAAATTCATACCAAACAACAATCTTGATTCTTTACCCCCTTCTATTTCTTCTCTTCTATAGGATTTTGATGATGTCTTTCCCGAAGATACGCCTCATGGTTTACCACCAATTCGAGGGATTGAGCATCAAATTGAGTTTTTGCCTGGAGCAACACTTACTAATAGACCAGCCTACCGAACCAATCCGGAGGAGATGAAGGAGTTGGAAAGGCAAATTGAAGAGTTCTTGTCCAAAGGGCACGTGAGGGAGAGTTTGAGTCCATGCGCAGTTCCAGTCCTACTTGTGCTAAAGAAGGACTCGACTATGAGGATGTGTTGTGATTGTCGAGCTATCAACAACATCACGGTAAAGTATCAACCTTATTCCTCGTTTAGATGATATACTTGATGAGTTGTATGGTTCTTGTGTGTTTTCTAAGATTGATTTGAGGAGTGGTTATCACCAAATTAGGATTAAAGAGGAGATGAGTGGAAAACTACTTTTAAAACAAAACTTGGTTTGTATGAGTGGTTGGTTATGCCTTTTGGATTGACTAATGCTGTAATAACCTGAAAAATTTAAAACTTTTATTAGTGATGCTTAGACCAATTATTTGTGGTACTTAAACCTTAATTATGTTTAAGGTAACCAATGAAACGAATTAGAATCGATTCAGAGATCGAAAACTAGATAAATCAAAAACTAGTGACTAGTCCTATCGGATTAGAGTTTTCTGAATAGCCTGAACATAGAATAAAAGATCAAGAAGGAATCTTAAAAAAGGGATTTCATTTCTAGAATCCTCTCACGAAAACATGTGAGAAGCCAAAGAATGAAAATTTTCGGGCATACTTGCCCGGTCAGTCTTAAAAGCACTATTTACGAGCCGGATCAACTTTCAGTCCGTGATAATCATGATAATTATTGATAACACTCAAAATCATGAAGGAATATATTTTTATGAATTTAGAAATTATAAGAATCAATTTCTGAAAGAAATTCCTGAAGAACTTAACCGAACGCCGGGAAAATATACCGGGAAAACCCTAAATTAATCCGAACGACCCAAAACTCGAACCAAAGGTTTAAATCAATAAAATATGATTTATAAGACTCAAATAAATTATGAAAGCTCAAGAATTCAATAGAATTTTGAATTTGCATAATTTAATCGCCGAACACTGTTTTTCCGCGATAACTCGGAATTGACTTATCGGACGTCGTCCAAACTTCATGAAATTATTATAAACATTGAAATAAGTCATTTAAAGGCTATTTAATAAAATAAAACCTTAATTTCCCAAAAATCAATTGAAAGCGCGTAAAAACTTAAAGAGTCGGTATTAACATGTCAAAACGGGTAATTTGACCAATCCTTCTCCCAACTACCTTCTTCATCTCTTCATCCATTCACCCAAACCTTGATACCTAGCCTTGTTCTTGTGAACCTATACCATTACAAAGGTAAACATGTAATACCCCGCAGAATTAAATGCCTAATTACGGTATTTAAAACCCGTGAATTAAAGTTTTCGCTGAAATATTCAAATCATGATGATATCGAATAATGACTTCGATTAATTATGAAGGAATGAAATCTATTTTATATTCACCGAGAATTGTGAATTAAGGAATAAAAGTATATGAAGTGTATCGGCAAGATTATTTTAACGCCGATCGCGATCGATAGTTAAAATTCATGATATTTCCTAAGCAATTGCTTAGAATTAAATTCCATTGTTAATGGAATATTTTAATAAAGTGATTACGACTTAATTATGACCATTTCGAGATGAGTCGATAATGAACGTTTTGCAACGTTTTCAAACGTTAACGTTTTGAGATGAAACGAAAAGCGTTTTAATCGATCGAGAAATTATAGGAATTTATTTCCTATGATTTTTATATGTTATTACAATATTATTTAGCATTAAATCAATGCTAGATCATCAAGATTTGATAGTGACCAATTTTTCAAACGTTCGAAAACCCTAATTTTCGAACTCGATTTTTATCGCAAAAAATGATGCCATTAATTTATCCTATGATATTATTTATCATCTAAACTATATGTTATAACATATATCAATGTTTGGCATGGAAAATAAAATTTGGACCCTTTGGCATAGTGTAATAGCCGAGAGCTATATACACATATATACTAAGCAATTATTTGTTGATTTGTCCTATTGCATGTATCTACTATATGACAATGTGATTAATTATAACCTAACTAAGCAATTAAAATCAGATATATATATAGTGCATGTGTGTGTGTGTCGTGTAGAGGTGTGTGTGTGTGTAGGGACAAGTGTTACCCATGCTAGGCCATGGGACAACACTTGTCACCCCTAAGCAACCACCCCATGTAACACCACACTCCCCACTTCAGCTATTCCCACTCCCTACCCACCAATGATCTCCCTCTCTCTTTTCCCCATTTCTCTTCTTTCTCTCTTCTTGCTCCATGGCAGCCCCTATGTTCTCTCCATCAAGAGAAATCAAGCTTATAGCTCGAATGGTTCATTGAAGCTAAATCCGGACAACGAGCTTCGTTGCATCTCCCTCGACCTCTGGCTAAATTCATTCCTAAGGTAGGTATCCACACATCTTAACTCGTGTACCATGGTCAAATCATACATGCATGAGTAGCAAAATACTTATATTGTGTGTTTATATGATTGCATGTTGTTGATCTGGACGAACAGTGACTTTATAAAATTAATAGACTAAGTTACAGTGGTCCGATGATTGTGAATTTTTAATATGTTGAACATATATGTGTCTAATATGCCTCTGTAAAATTTCAAGTCCATCCAACTTTATTTTCTATTTTAATCGTATTTTTCGAAAGCATCGCGCAAATCTGTGAAATCGCCATGTTCATCACCCATAGTCCGTGGCTTTCGTTTTAAGTTTGGCTAATGATAAAACTCTAAAATTTGTCAGAAACATAATTCAGCATGTCTAGAAGATGTATGTAAATTTTCAGAATTTTCTAAAAATTATTACTATTTCTTTCAGATTTTACAAGCTAACTGCACAAAACTATCACTGTAGCGATAGCTTGTGGTAAAATATTTTTAGCTCCCAATCTATTGTGAATCATTGAGTGAAGCTTTTTCTGTATTAAACTATACTTAAGTGGCTTTTCAATATGATTGGTTGCATTCCTAGATTCCTGATAATGAGCCCTTGGTGAATTTTTAAAGTTGATACATTACAGTAAGCTTTTCGGACAAACTGCCTTAGTGAATTTTTTCATGAAATAGGCTGTTCGAGTATGACTTTTACGTGAGATGTTCAAGCCGTTTGTAGTCCGATTTGGACTTGGGTTTCTTCATAAGAAATGTTCATCACCATGTCTAGTTATGATCTGGAAAGTTTGATCCCAAACCAAGTTTTATAGGTATACCTTTCATCGACCCAAAGTCACCTACTGGAAACTGTCCATTTCCAACTAGTCAACTTTGAGCTTATATATTTCTCGATGCGTCAGATATTTTCCAGTATGGTCTTCATGAAATATGTAGTTCTTGTTACAAGGTTTCGAAATTGGTATCCTGCAGCCATTTTGGCATTGTGAGTCAAAAGTTACGAGCCTCGCAAAACCCCTCGTCGTTAAGCTAAAACTGAAAATTCTGAAAAATTTTCTAAGTATAGAAGTCAGTTTGAGTTGCCCACTTTGAGACCCTATATCTCCGAACCACGACTCTTTTGGATTTAATTCTTCTTAGAACTTGTAGTACATGTTTAGAGGTTTCAGAACGTATCTTTGTGCGGCCATACGATTCTAACTCGAGAGTTATGAATCGTCAAAGTTTTCCACTGGGTTATTTCAAGTTGTTTTGCTTAAATTCAACACTTGAAATTTGACTAAGTGTTGGAAATCCTATGAAGTATGCCTTATGTGACTAACATGCTATTAATCGATGCATTCATTATGTCATGTCGCAAGGTACGATAGAGAATTAATAAGATGTACGGTTGTAATAAAACAACACAACATGATATTTTTATGACCACGCCTAACGCGAACCATTTGAATAGGTGCTTCCTACATGCTCAATTGAGTGTATATCATACCTTGATATACACTATAGTAGAAATATGGATTCTAAGACTCGATGGATAGTTTCTACTCCAAAACTTCAAGGCCAAGAATAGATAGGCTAAGTCCGGGACTTACGATAAGAAATCGATTTAGACAATCGATAGTCCAGGTGGGCATTACTCTACTCAAAAAAAATGAAATGCTTTTGAAATATTTATTTATGATGCTTATTTTAACTGTTGATAAAATGTTTACAAGATTACCTGCCAAAAATGTTTACGTTTTGTGTATGTATCCTATCCATGAGATCGATATGAATGATATGAACGTGTTGGGTCGCTCCCAACTTATGAATGAAAATCGATATCGGATCCTACGCCAAGGACAACACCGGCTAGATTAACGTGTACACCTAAGGTATTTGTGTCTTTGTAAGGACAATTCACGGCCGGTCACGGGTCGTGAGGGAGGCCTCACTCACGACTTTCGACTATGATGATATGATGATAAGGGATACGGATCATACACACCGTAAAAATTCACGCCAAGCGATGATTTTGAGAAATGATGAAAATCTTTTAGTAAGCACAAGGCATTTCAACTAAAACCCTCGTGTCTTACCATGATGTGGCGATGTAATCTACAAATGATAAAATGTTTTCGCATGAGTCCACCGAGTGCATTCTTGTACTCACCGCATGTTTGTTTTTAAATGTGCAGTTGAGCGTATGATGGATGGAGCGGTGTTGAGCAATAGGAATGTTGTTGCTTTGAAATATTTATACCTGATAGTACATCGTCATATGTACATATCACATGTTTTCCACCGCAAGAACCCCAAATTATGTAATATAGTCCAAAAACATAAATATGACATATGTATTACGCTTATTGTTAAAAAGAGTCCCTTGATTTTTATCCTGCTTAGAGTTATAGTCCTGTTAATCCGCACTTAGATTTAGGGGTCATGACAAAACACGAGACCACGGCTTCGATTTTATCCTTCATTTGTACGAAAATAGTCGAGCATATTTATATATATATGTATGTATGTCTTTAATGTTCTTGAATATCGATGTTGTTGGCTTATATGTTCTTGATGATTTTATTGTTAAAATAGGAAATATATGTTTAGATGAGCATAGGTTATCGCATATGAAATGTATGAATGGATCTAGCCTATATATGTTGTGTTCGAAACCTTAGAACATGTTAAAATTATTTTGAAAATGTTAAAAATATTTAGATGATGACCGATTGTTTTAAAATATTTTTGAGGATGGAATATTGTTCTATGATATGTTTTAAATCCATAGGAATTTATTTAGAATTTTTTAAAAACCCTAGCCTATTTCTTTGAAAATACCGTGAACATCTATAACTTGTACCTTGGTGTATAATTTTTATTTTGAACATGCAATGACATATTAATGCTCTAGGACCTTGATTATATGTTCTATGAATTTATTAGAATTTTTGAGAACCAAATGCTTGATTTTTATAAAAGGACCGAATGCTTAAATATATATATCTTGGTGTATGATTTTTATTTTGAACATGCAATGGTATATTGTTGATCTAGTACATTGATTATGTGTTACATGATTTTGTTGGAATTTTTGGAAATCAAATGCCAATTGTTATCAAATAAACCGTGAGCTATGAGCTCTTTAAGGTGATGATTTAATTGGTTTTGATGAATGATATTATGTTATATTGTTATATTATAGTACATAATCATAGTGTATAATTGTTAGAATTTTTGGAAACCAAAAACCTATGAAACTCAAAAAAACCGAGAGCTTACATGCTCCATATGGTGATGATTTCAAATGGTTTGGTTGATGTTATGTTGTTACGTTGTTATAATATAATGTTTGAGCATGATATAATTTTATTAGAATTTCTAAAAATTGTTTGATAAATGTTTGGTATTTATTTCGAAAATACCGTGAGTATTGGGAATTTATTCCTTGATGAATAAATTGTTTATTATGGACCATAAGTTATAAATATGTGATATATTAATGTTGGGATATTATACTAAGTGTATAAAAATTTTGGGAATTGTTGGACAATTATTCCATAATTATTAAAATTACCGTGACCTTATAATAATTATAAGGTGAGGACCGAATATCATTTGGATGTTATTAATTCATATTAATGACCATAGTGTATAATAATACACTATATGAATTTAGAAATTTTTGAAAACCATTTGGTAATTTATTGAAATTACCGAGAGCTTTTTATATATTTATATGGATTTTTAAATCCTTTTTAATCCAGTTTAATAATATCTTATGTGTCTAAATATTATTTTAGACATATTTGGTTTTTATACAATTTTATAAACATAGATTACTATGTTTGAGATGAAACGTTATATTTAATAACGTTATAATGAAAATATATGGTTTAATGATTAAAAGGATTAATATTTGAGAAAATATTAATAAGTCCATCGATTTACATGACAAATCGAGAATTAGGACCTTACGAAATGAAATCGATTGAAAATTGATTTATAAAATGGATTAGTAAGAAATTACTATTGAAAAGTCAAAATTGTTGACTTTGTTGACCTTTAAAGTCAAACATACGAAAATACGTTCGATAAATACGCTAATACGCTGTAAGACGCACTAATTAGGTAAGATACCTCTTTAGTAAGAAAAGATTTCATAAATGAAACTTATATCGAGAAACGATGAATACGCCGAACGCTTTAAACCGGAAAGGTTAAACGAATAGTCGAACGATCTCAAGAACGAGAACTATTCAATCAAATACGAATTGAAAAGCGTATTGAATTCGTTAAGGAATTCGCTTTATATCGATATCGAATATCGAGGTTTATCTTAGACTTTGAGAGTATCGAGAAACGTGAACCACGACTAAACCCTCGCTTACGTAGCGGTGTGACGCGAACGCGATTTACCGGACACCGACGTGGAATCAAACCTAGACTCAAGTTAAGACGAACCATACCCGGTGGGGCTTCTTTTCAAAATAAAATACGAGCTTTTATTTAAATTATTTCCAAATGAATTTATTTACGATGCTTATTTACAACCGCTGATAAAATGTTTACAAGATTACCCGCCAAAATATTTCATTTTGTGTATGGATCCTATCCGGAATGAATGTTGTGAAATGATATGATGATATGAAATGTTATGAATTTTGTCGGGTCGCGCCCAACCCGCTTATGAAATCGATATCGATCCTATGCCAAGACGATGCTCGCTAGATTAACGTGTACACCGAACGTGATCGTGTCTTTGTTAGACACCACGGCGGTCACGGCGTCGCTGAGGAGGCCTCCTCTCGACGTTTGAACTTTGATGTTACGATGAAATGAGGATATGGGATACGGATCATACACACGAAGAAAATGCTCGACCGAGCGACTTTACGAACCGAAATGTTTTAGTAAGCCAAGCATTTCAACTAAAACCTCGTGTCTTACCATGATATTGGTAGTGTAATTCAATTATGATAAAATATTTTCGCATGAGTCCACCGAGTGCATTACTTGTACTCACCGCATGTTTGTTTTAAATGTGCAGGTTGAGCTCGACGATGGTGATGGAGGAAGTGTTGAGGAGTCCAGTATCCTTGTTACTTTATTAAGAATGGGGTTTTACCTTGAATACATATCTTCATATATGTATTCACACACTTTCCGCTGCAAACTCTGAACTTATTTATGTTATGTATGATGTTAAGATCGCTGAGGTCCGCATACCATTGCCGACCTTTGGATCGACGGCCTAAACCACCGAATTGTTTTGAGATCACCTTATGTTATGTTCATGCATGTAGTTTACTTTTGATATGTACCTTTATATTAGCCTTCGTGAACCCCAAATACTATTCCTAGTATTAGTCACCCTCCAGTCCGGGTTATCCGGAGTGGGGACGTGACAGAGTGGTATCAGAGCATTTTGCTCTTTGAAACCCAAACTCTTTTCAAAAACTAAGTCTAGATCGAGTCACTGGACTTCTAGAAATCTGCTGACTACTCTCAACACTCCATCACATCGAGCTCAACCAGGAAAAAGGTAACTGATTTCTTTCTCAAACTCATGAAATGAAGAGTTTTGAATGATGAGCAATTTGGAAGTATATTTTGATGGAAAAGGAGGAATTCACAACATTGTTTTTGGAAATCGATGAAAGTAGACCCATGTTGGGTGAAGAAATGTATGATGTTTGAAATGAAAGTTTAAACAAGAAAACTTTTTTCAAAACCTTGATTTTTTAAATCCAAGCGAGGAGTTATTCAAGTGATCCAGTTTTGAGGCGAAAGTACATGATGAATTGTGTTGATTGATCGGTGTTGAAAGGATGATTTCAAATTGATATACATGTATGAATGGTTTACGTCGTTATTTTTGAAACCTTATTTCCAAATTTTCAAAAAAATGCTTATGATGAACGATATGTTATCATAAGAAGAACATAGACTCTAAGGAGCATGATCACATATTGTGAAAGAACATAGAAATATGAACTCCTTTTCCCTTACGAGAACAAAAGGACGACATGAAGAACGAAAGTGACGATAGCCTCGAACTCTAACGACAAAAGGCAAACATAAAGGATGAACGAGGACGACTTCAACCTTAGAGAAGAAAGACATCGGCATGACATCACCACTTCGACATGTGTGACCGTTGACGCGGATTTTGACTTTGACTTTGACTTCAGAAGGCCAAGCATCGACTTGAAGACGTGGATATGATTGTCGACACGCCGACATATGCCTCGAGGTTATTTTAGACGATCGCGCAAATTTTCTCGCACTGTGCAGTAAATTTGTTTTATCCAGTTATCTTCGTTAGACCCGATCTACGCGTGGTTTTCGCCATGCACTCTAACGTTCTGAACTTCATTTGTTATGAAGAACAGAATCCCTAATTCTGTCTCCAGAATACGCTAGAGCCTGTTGAACGTCAGTTCAAGTGTTTTGTTTAGAACAAGGATCTCATAGCATAGTTTATACCTTGGAACGCTATTAGATAGTACGTTTTCGAGTAAGAGTAAGAGTATAAGATATGATGTGTGATATACCTTATGAAGTTTACATACCTTATAGATTGCTTAGTTTAACCTAGTTGCTTTTCAGATGTGCTTAAGTTATCCTTATCTGCTTATGAGAAGACGTTAGTCTGACTTATGTTAGTTTTGATCGTGGCAGATAGAGGAGATGCGATACATAGCTAGGAGGAGGCTAGGACCACACCCTACCCCCAAGGAGGTGATGCGCACATATCGTGAGAGTTGGATGTGCGTTGGGGAGGACCTAGGCGAAGTCGCCAGACACCTTCGGCTTTGGAAGAACGCCCGAGCCTACGGTGCGACTGACTATGATGGCATCAGACGTCTCTTAGCCATACTCCCCTATGATTGGGAGGACTATGCTCGGGAGATATCAGGGGATTACATATACCGGGCGGTTGGCGCTATGATCCGGTTGGAGATCCGCTTGTGTTCGTAAGTCATCGACTTACGATACAAAGATATACAGAGCCACACCGGGGGACCTTATCACCCTCCTCGAGAGTACACCGGGACGAGTCGTCCGAGTGGTCAGACACCGAGGTCCCGGCATGATTGACCCAAGAGTGCCTCCATACTGCTTGACGAGGGCAGCCCGCTGCTTGAAAGAAGCGACGCCCGAGAGCTTTGGGAGAGCCTGTTTTTCCTCCATTAGCTTTTGGACACCCCGTACGTCCGCCACTACCACCTCTACCACCGATGATACCTCCACCACCTCCAGTGGAGCCATTCCGCCGGAAAGCGCGGATGAGCGTATCGGATGCTTTCGATGGCTATAGTTCGATTCGCCATGACTACGACCTATATGGCGACGATGACTTCAACCCCATGCGCGACATACCGATGGTAGGAGATGACGCGGCAGGATCATCTAGGGTACGTGCTCGCGAAGATGATTTTGATGAAGAAGAGGATCCCGAAGAGGAAGATGAAGAGTAGGAATGAGCCTGGTGAAGGCATTAGATGAAGCTTGATTAGATTTTGTTATGATTAGCATTTGCTGTTTCTTTCTTTTTATGTATGGGATTGATGGAAAGACAAACTCGATGTTTTGAAAGGCCATGTGAGCCAAGATTTATGATGTTCTGTTTTATGACCTTTGGTTTTGAACATCCCGCCACGGCAGAGCTTTTGGATATTTATATATATATGACCCCGAGTGGGCTTTTGCAGCGACAATTTTTGATGGAAAGGACGAAATGTTTTATTTCAACTCGCTTTGCAAGGAGGTTATGATGATATTATGCATGTTAAGCCTTAAGAATGATGAGTGATTGATGATTATATGTTTTATATAGCGTAATGCCTCCTAGAAGAAACCCTAACAAGCACCTAGAGGCAGAGGTCGAGGAAGAACTAGGGAAGAGGTAGATCCCCGAGCAAGAAGTCAAGATATACCCCAACCACCTCAACCTCAACCCGATCGCAGGATCGAGGAACTGCTCCTAAGATGTAACCCTCCCTGCCTTCAATGGAAAGGGAAGCTCAGAGGAAGTTCGAACAATGGGTGAGAGCCATTGAACAATTTTCAACTTTTGAGGTGCATACAGCAAGAGCGATCGTCCCGTGTAACTTTCCAACCGAACAGACCATGGATTTACGGTGGAGGCCGAAGAAAACCTTCACCGAACAACTAGAAGAGTTCTCGTGGAGGACTTTAAGAGAGATGTATGACAAATACATACCCAAGAGTTATAGAAAGAGGAAGGAGTATGAATTCTTCATGTCAAACAAGAGAAATCGTCCAGAATCGACTATGATCGCGCTTTCGCGATATGTCGAGGTATGCGCCTAACAAGTAGACACCGACTTGAAGATGTCGGAGAAATTCAGATCGGGTCTAAGGCCCGAGATACGGATGTCTCGCCACCATGGATACCGAATTACACCGGTGCTCTTGCACGAGCTGATATCGAGGCAAAGAATGCCTCGAGGATAAGTCGCCTCGGCCGCATACATAACGCAATGGACAAAGCAAAGGGAAGGCGAGCCCAATCGCGGGAATAGCAACAAAGGAAGCTATGGGGATGCAAGTCACAAACGCCCATGGCAAGGAAATATGGTCCAACCAGGCAAGGTTGAAGAGGGCGCTTTTGCTCCACCGCAAGAGGCCTACAGAATGTATGAGGCTCCTCCATGCCCTAAATGCCAAAGGATGCACAAGGGAATGTGCATGGAAGGCAATGTGAATTGCTTTAAGTGCGGAGCGAGAGGGCATTACGCCAACAATTGCCCAGGGTTACGCCCGAACACGATTGTGAGGGCAAATCAACCCGGCAACGCCCAGCCACTCAGTATATACAGCCCAAACCCAACCTCCGCCACAATTCCAACCCCAACCCCAACAGCAACTCCAACAACAGCCATGGCAGCCACCTCAACAACAACAAAGGCGTCAACCATCATGACAAATACCAAGAAGAATAAAGAAGCCCAGCGCCACCGCAGAATCAAGAAGAGGCAAGCACCCCGTCGACCTCACCGCCCAGCTAGAGCGTCACGCCTTACACCGGAGGCGTAATCTAACAAAATCGTGGAAACCTAGCGGTATGGGAGTCCTTCTCAACGCACTGCTATTATATTGTTCGATACGGTGCTTCGTATTCTTTATACCAAATCACGCAGAGAATTGTTGGGACTTAGGTCCGAAAGGCAAGTCGATATGAGAATCTCATCGCCTATAGGAGGGATTATGATCACACGCATATCCGCCGAACCTAGAGTCGACTTTAGGATCACTTAAGGTTTCGCAAACGATCTAAACATAATACCCACAAGTGGCGTAGACATAATCCTAGGAACGGATCGTTAGCTAGAAATCATTCCACGATTCTTTGCAAGGAAAGGAAAATTTCGCTTCGCTTCCGGACAAGAGGCTACGATTTCCATGGAATCGAAGATGGAAGAAAAATCCCGATCAGATCGGTGCTAAAGGCGAGAAGGATGATGAACCAGAAAGGATGCCATGCATTTCTTATCTACCTGAACGGGGAAGATAAACCAGAAGCGAGGATTGAGGACATTGAAGTTGTTCGAGAATTTCCGGATGCATTTCCCGAAGATCTACCGGGATTACCTCCTGATAGACAACTAGAATTCACCATCGACTTGGAACCCAGATCGGCTCTAGTGTCGAAGACACCCTATAGGATGGCCCCAAAGGAGTTGGAGGAACTGAAGATCCAAATTCAAGAATTGTTGGATCTAGGTTTCATTAGGCCTAGTGTTTCACCTTGGGGAGCACCTGTTTTATTCGTCAAGAAAAAAGATGGTTCTTTGAGGATGCATCGATTATCGGAGCTAAACAAGACGACACTCAAGAACAAATACCCTTTGCCAAGGATTGATGACTGCTTGATCAATTACGGCGAGTGTATTCTCGAAAATTGATCTCAAGTCGATACCACCACCGAAAATACGGTCCGAGGATGTACCAAAGACCCATTCAACCGAGATATGGCCACTATAAGTTCATAGTTATGCCATTCGGATTAACCAATGCACCACCGTATTTATGGACCTCATGAATGTAGTATTTCATCCATTTTGGATAAATTGCTTTGGTCTTCATAGATGATATCCTTGTCTATTCAATGAATGAAGAGGATCATAAGGAACATCTAAGAACGGTCTTACAAACCTTGAGAGATGAAAGGTTATTTGCTAAGTTCAGCAAATGAGAGTTTTGGTGAAGGAAGTAATGTTCCTCGACACATCGTGTCTGCAGAAGGCATAAAAGTGGATCCACTAAAGTAGAGGCAAGCAAGGATGGAAATCGCCACGACTCAATGAGATTAGAGTTTCCTAGACTAGCTGGTTATTATCGGAGACTCATCAAGGATTCTCCAAGATTGCAAGGCCAATAACCCAGCTACTCCGAAAAGGAATCAAGTTCAACTGGACTGAAGAATGTGAGGCAAGTTTTCAAAACCCAAGGAAAGTCGACAAGTGCACCAAGCTAGCGCGAGCGGACAAAGAATATGTAGTTTATACTGACGCTTCTAAGACCGGACTGGCGCTTTGATGCAAGAAGGCAAGGTGATAGCATATGCATCTCGACAACTCAGACCCCATAAACTGAACTACCCAACACACGACTTAGAATTAGCAGCAGTAGTTCTTGCACTGAAAATTTGGAGACACCATCTCTATGGAGTGAGATGTGAGATCTTCATGGATCATAAGAGTTTGAAATACTTCTTCGAGCAACGAGATTTGAATATGAGGCAAAGAAGATGGCTCAAACTAGTAAAGGATTACGACTGTGGTATTAACTATCATCCGGGCAAAGCGAATGTAGTAGCTGACGCCTTAAGTCGTAAGAACCAATCCAAGCTAGGATGTCTCTTTATACAAGAGGAGAAACTCGCTGAGGAGTTTGGAAGAATGAGGATCGAATTGGTCGAACAACCCGAGACGATCATGAGTTGTATCGTTACACTCACATTGACGTCTCGATTTAAGAAAAGGATTGTCGAGAGACAAAGGATGGAGGAAAAGTTAGAAAAGATCAGAGAAAGGGTAAGATCTGGAGGATTTAAGAACTTCCAGGAAGCATCGACAACGCCTATTATTCAAGGGAGGATATGTGTCCCGACGACGCAGAGCTTCAAAATGAGATAACGAGCGAGGCTCACGATACACCCTACACCGCCCACCCAGCAAGATTAAGATTTACCAAGACCTGAAGGAAAAGTTTTGGTGGGAAGGCATGAAACGAGACATAACTTCTTTCAGAGAACGCCGCCTTGTTTGTCGCCAGTGAAAGCATTACACCAACGCCCATACGGAAAGTTACACCATCGAAATACCCGAGTGAAATGGATGAGATAACGATGGATTTCGTACGGTTACCCAAATCAAAAGAGGAAACACCGCCATATGGGTAATTGTTGATAGACTCACCAAGAGTGCTCATTTTCTACCTATTCATAATACTTATGGATCTGATAAGTTAGCCCAGCTATACGTCAAGGAAATTATACGACTACATGGAGTGCCAAAATCTATCACCTCTGATAGGGACTCCAAGTTAACATCCAGATTCTGGATTAGCTTACAAAGAGAATTGGGTACGACAGTCGGAAAGAACGATCCAGACACTAGAGGATATGCTGATAACAGTAGTGTTGGATCGAGGTGCAAAACGGGAAGACATTTTACCCTTATCGAGTTTGCCTACAACAACAACTATCAAGCAACGATTGGTATGGCCCCATCTGAAGCCTCAGATGGCAAGAGTGTAGATCACCGCTTATTGGGATGAAGTCGGTGAGAGGAAAATCATAGGGCGTAGCGGTGAACGAGATGATCGAGATCGCTCGACAAATTAGCCGAGGATAAAAGAAGCCCAAGATAGGCAGAAATCCTACCGACACACGCGTGAGATCCGAGCTACTGATTTGAAGATGGAGACAAAGTGTTTCTCAAAGTCTCTCCATCGAAAGGGATTGTCAGGTTTGGCCTGAAAGGGAAGCTGAGACCCCGTTTTATAGGACCATATGAGATCCTAGAGAGGATAGGTCTAGTAGCTTATAGGTTGGCTCTTCCGCCAAACCTAGGGAATGTACACAACGTTTTCCACGTGTCACAATTATGAAAATACGTACACGATCCAAAGCACGTGATCCATCAAGACGACATGATCCTCTGTAATAATCCGTAATTTTAATGGCCTAATTACGGTTTTTAAAGCCCGTAATATAGAATTTCGCTGAGAAATCAAATCAGTCTGAGGTCGAATATGAATTCGATCTATCTTAGAAAGGAATGAATTCATGTTATAAATTCACTAAAAATCGTGAATTTAAGAATCGAAGACTATAACATTTTTTTCGACAATGTATTTTAACGTCAGCTACGTATCGACAGTTGAAAATTTCATAAAATTTTCTAAGCAATCAAGCCTAGAATTTTATTCCTTTCTTAATGATTTATATTAGTAAAGTGATTACGAAATTATTACGACCATTTCGAAGATGAATCGATACGTAACATTTTGAGACGTTTTGAGACGTTAACATTTAGAGACGAAACGAAAGATGGTTTTAATGATCAATAAATTATAGGAATTTATTTCCTATAATATTTTTATGTAATTAGAGTATTATTAAGCATTTAAACAATGCTTGAACATTAGAATTAATGAACAATCAAAACTTAGTTTCAAAAACCCTAAATTCTCGAAAACTAGGATTTTCATCATACAATAACATCTTTTAATTATCTTATGATTATTAAATGATATTACGGTATTAATAAGCATTAAGATAGTGCTAGAACATTGAGAATTATTATATTTGATCATCTTACAATTCTCGAAAACCCTAAGTTGTTAAATTAGGGTTTTTCACATAAAATGACACCATTATTTTATCCTATGCGATTAATTATCATCTAAATTATATTATATGATGTATATATGTATGTTTAGCATGGAATTAAATTATTTAATGTGTGTTGGGCATAATAGCTGTGTAGTATATATATGTGTATAACAAAGTGTGTTTTAATTGTATTACTCTTGCATATATATATATATATATGATATATATTCATATTTTTATTATTAGAACTCCACTATAATATATATATAATATCTATTTTCAGATTTTCTATGTGTAGGCACTCATGAGAGTGCCCAATATCTACATAAAATAGTAATAAAAGTGAAGAGTCTCAGAGTGAGAGAGAGAGCCGAGTGAAGTGTATATGGGGAGATTTTCAGATTTTGTTTATTCTCCAACACACTTAAACATTCCTACACTCAACACTCTCCATTCTCTCTCAAACATCATCTTTTCCCTTCTTTTCAGCCATAGCCGTGAGCTTCTTCCCTCTCCAAGCTTTGATTTTTCTTCCTTCCATCTTCCATACAACACCTCAACACCTTGTGTATTGTACCATTAATCCATATATCCAAGGTAGCAACCAAAGCATAGCATCAATGGTTCTCGATTTTATAAAATTTTCGAAAAGATGTATGGTTCTTGCATGTGTTCTTGATGAACTTTGTTGGTGATACTTTTCTATCGCATGTGTTTTGATGATGGACCAACCGGATGGAGGCGACTAATACTAGGAGTAGTATTTTAGGGGATTACATGGGTAAAATAAAGATGCATAAACATAAACTAACATGCTTGAGTAGAATATGAAGTGATGTTATAATGTTTTTGAAAAAGGTTTAGGCCATCGGACCCCAAAACTTGGCCTGATCCGATGGTCCTCGATAGTTTGTAACATAAAGCATAAATAAAGGAGTTCAGAGTATAGCAGCGGAAAGTGTGTGAATACATATATGACGATACGTATTCAAGGTATAACCCAAAAATTCAAGTAAATCGGTCAAGGACACTAGACTCCTCAACACATCCCCCATCATCACCATCAGAGCTCAACTGCACATTTAAAACAAACATGCGGGGCTAAGTACAAGAAATTGCACTCGGTGGACTTATGCGAAAACATTTGATAATATTTGGATTCTGTTGCCAATATCGAGTAAGTCGCGAGGGTTTTAGTTAAAATGCCTTGTCTTACCAAATCATTCGGTTAAGTAAACATAGCACGGCGGGCATTTTCTTGGTGTGTATGGTCCGTATCTCATAGTCACAATACATAATAATAAATAAATAAATAAGCGTCGAGAGGAGGCCTCCCGTCTGACGGCCGTGACCGGCCGTAATCCGTCTGACCTGCGGTCACTCTCTGCAAGCATATGTTAACACGGTATAGTTCCAACCTTCACGCCAATCTAGCGGGCATTTATCATCCGCACGGGACCCGACATTAAAAGGTTGGGCGCTACCACAACAAATGATATAATAGTTCCAACCATCTCCACATTACCGGGCATATGAGATAGGATCCATACACAAAACGAAATATTTTGGCGGTGTCATGCGGTAAAACATTTGTTAAGCGGTTGTAGGATAAGTCTTTGTAAATAAACTCATTTGAAATAGCGGTAAAGTCACGTTTTAGTGGGGTGAAAAAGCCCGTTTAAAGATAGGAAGCCCACATTAGTGAGGTAAAGAAGGAGCCCACGGACTACGGTTCGTTGTAAAGTCTGAGGTTCGATCGTTCGTCCAAATCCGTCATTGCGTTTGCGTCCACGCTTCTGGCGAGGCTTTAGTCGTCGCTCAAGTCTATCGAGACTTTCGAAAACTTAAGATAACTTTGATATTTCATATCGATGTGAGGCTGAATTCCTTAGTGAATTGATCGTCTCTATCGTCTGACATTGAATTGTTCTCGTTCGCCGAGATCGTTCAGCGTCTTGATGCGTTTCTCGATATATGGGTTTCATTTGTGAAGTCTTTTCTTACTAATGAGGTATCATACTCAATTAGTATATCTTACAGCGTCTTGACGTGTTTATAAGCGTATAATCGTGCGTTTGACTTGAAAAGTCAGCGAAGTCGACAACTGATCTACAAAGTCGATGATTTTGACTTTTAAATAGTAATTTCTTACTATTTTGCTTTATAAATCGAATTTGATCGATTTGAAAGCGTAAAGTCCTATTTCTCGATTTATCTTGTAAATCGAGGACTTATAAATATTTTCGCATTTTAAAAAAAAACCTTTTATAATTAGAAAGCGTATTTTGGTTTTAAAGCGTTACAAAATGAGCGTTAAGTCTCAAACATAGCAATCTATGTTTATAAAATTTTGTAACATTTAAAACTGTCCAGAATATCATTTTAGCAAAATTTCATTAATAAGCAGTTTTAAAAGGATTTAAAATCCTTATTAATTATCGAAATTTTCGATAATTGTCTTAAAAATAACAAATGACCCTTGAAAAATTTTCTAAATTAATATAGTGTATTATTATACACTATGGTCCAGAATATAATTTATCAAATTCATATAGTCTTGTTGCTATTTATTTATATATACATATATATATATTTACGGTAATTCCAATAAATAGGGAATAATCATCCAAAAATTCCCAAAATTGATATATACCTATTATAATATCCCAACATCAGTATATAATATTTACATAACCCATAGTTCATCATAACTATTTATTTCAATATATAACAATATTTCACGGTAATTATAAGATAATTACCAAATAAATAGCAAACAATTTCTAAAAATTCTAAATAAATTCCAACATCAATAAACATTATATTATAACATTGTAACATCATAACATCAACCAAACTAATTTAAATCGTCACCATATGAGCTTGTGATGCTCTCGGCTTTTCGATTTATTTAGTATTTGGTTTTCAAAATTCAACAATTATATACTATGTTTATACACTATAGTATAGTAATATAACATCATAATATTTATCAAAACTAATTAAATCATCACCTTCAAGAGCAATAAGCTCACGGCTTATTTGATTTAAAATAGCATTTGATTTCTAAAATTCTAATTAATTCACACAATGTATAAATAATATACTAAAGCATTAATACACCATTGCATGTTCAAAATAAAATCATACACCAACCTATGAAATTATAATGCTCTCGGTTTTATAAAAAATAGCAATTGATTTTCAAAATTCTAATTAAATCATAGAACATATAATCGAGGTTCTAAAGCACTAATATGTCATAACAAGCTTGAAATAAAATTATACATCAAGGTACTTCATACATAAGCTCACGGTTTTGTAAGAATAAAAGCTAGGGTTTTCTAAAATTTCTAAATTAATACCATAGTCTTAAATCATAACATAGATCAATAATACATCTTAAAACATACTAGGAAGCATTAGGTCTTTATCCGACATTTTGTATCATTTTGAAAATTATTTCTAATGCATACTATGGTTGAAAATTATGAATACACAAGTTAAATCCTTACAAACATTTCATATACAACATCTCATGTTCATGCTTATATTTTCAAAATAAAATCAACAAGAACATAGACATAACCATAGCTCATGCTCAAGAACATTTAACACATACATACACATATATATAACTTTCGAACCTATACATATATACTAAAAGCAGTTTGAAAATTTCAGATTAAAGGAGGTGAATAATCGAAGCTATTGGTCTCGTTTACCTTGGATTTAAAATGGTTTCAAGAGCAATGTATGTATCGAGGTTGTGAAGTGGAGAAATGGAAAAGAAAAATCTGAAAATGGAGGGGAAGAGCTCTCGATTTTTCTGCTGCAAATGGGAGAGAAATGAGGTGTTTGAGAGAGTGTTTAGTGTTGGAGAAGTTTGGAATGAGTGAGTATGAGAGAAGTGAAGAGTCTCTCCTATTATCTCTCTCTCTCTCGATTTTGGCAAGAAAGAGGGGCAAAATCTGCAGCCCTTGGGAGTGTAAGAGTGATGATTGAAGAGTGTTAAGAGAGCTCTCCATGTATTGGGCAAATTTAAAAAGTGGGAATCATTGTGCATGGGTGAAGGAGCCGGCGCATGGGGGGTTTAGGCTGATTTTAATTTTTAATTACACATAATACATGTATTAATCATAGTATAGTTCATAGATATATAATACATGTCATAAAATAATTAAAATCACACATAGTGCAATTTTCGAAATTACCGATAACAATTATTGAAAAATAGGATTAAAATATAAATTACACCCATTATTGATGCTCATGTATTTTTCGTCCCAAATATACACATATATATCATATTATATGATTTAGATATTGAATAATAGCATAGGATAAAATTATTACACATTTCATGAATTAAAAACCCTAATTTCGAAAATAGGGTTTCAATTTTATAAAAACTGAAACTATCGAGTTTTATGGCTGAAACTCTGATTTAATGCTTAATATTATTTATATATATCATATTATAAAGTTTAGATACCATAGGATAATTTAATGGTATCATTTCATGTGATAAAACCACTTATTTATAAGATTAGGGTTTTGAAATTTTATTCGAAATTATCGAGTTTAATAACTCAAATATTGATTTTATTAATCATTAATACTGTAATTATATAAAATAATAATAGGAAATTAATTATTATAATTTCCGAGCATTAAACTCATTTTCAAAGCGTCTCAGGCGTTAACGTTAACGTCTCAAAGCGTTCGAAATCGACTCATCTCAAAATGGTCATGATAAGTTCATACTTACTAAAGAAATATATTCCATTTAATAAAAAATTAAGATGGAAATTAATTCCAAGCTGCCTTTGCTCGAGAAAATTTCATGAAAAGGCGGCGTTCGATCTGCGTTTGGCGTTAAAAATATTGACGAATCATTTCGTAATATTTCAATCCTTTAATTCACAATCCTTAGTGAATTATGAAAAGGAATTCGTTATAACGATATCGTATCGAAATCACAAGGTTCGATGTCGTAAAAAGATAATATCTGACAAAACCACAATTACGGGTTTAGAAAATCGTGTCGTATATTCGTTTCTTTGGAATATTACATTCCACCCCTTACGAAAAATTTAGTCCGAAATTTGTATACCTTTAGAAAAATAAGTCGGGGTATTTTTCCTCATTGCTTCTTCAAGCTCCCGTGTGCTTTTAACGTCGTGGTGTCTCCAACACTTTGACTAACGGAATCGACTTGCTCGTAGTTCTTGAACTTTGTGGTCAAGTATGGCTGCGGGTTCTTCCTTATAGCTCATGTCGGCTCGAGGATCACGTCGTCTTGATGAATCACGTGCTTTGGGTCGTGAGCGTATTTTCGTAATTGTGAGGCGTGAAAACATTATGGACATTTCCTAGGTTTGGCGGAAGAGCCAACCTATAAGCTCTTGGACCTATCCTTTCTAGGATCTCATAAGGTCTATGAAGCGGGGTCTAAGCTTTCCTTCGGGCCAAACGACAATCCCTTTTGATGGAGACCTTAAGAAATACTTTGTCTCCATCCTCAAGCGTAGCTCGGATCTCACGCGTATCGGTAGTAAGATTTACATCATCTGAGCCTCTTTTATCCTCATCCTAATTTGTCGAGCGATTTGATCATTTCACTCACGCATCAGGCCTATGACTTTTCTCTCACCGACTTCATCCCGATAAAGTGGTGACCTACACTTTTGCCATCTGAGGCTTCGTATGGGGCCATGCCGATCGTCGCGATAGCTGTTGTTGTAAGCAAATTCATCGAGTAAAATGTCTTCCCATTTGTACCTCGATCCAAAATTACTGATCTAAGCATATCTTCTAGCGTTTGGATCGTTCTCTCCGATTGTCCATCGGTTTGTGGGTGGAATCTTTGTCTTGAAGTTTAATCTCGTACCAGTTCTCTCTGCAAGCTAATCCAAAATCGGATGTGAACTTGGAGTCTCGATCGAGGTAATAGATTTTGGCACTCCATGTAGTCGTACAATTTCCTTAACGTCTGGTGGGCGACTTATCGGATCCATAAGTGCTTTGAGCAGGTAAAAGTGAGCACTTTTGGTAAGTCTATCACAATTACCCATATGGTGTGTGTTTCCTCTTCTCGATTTGGGTAAGCTTGTAGCGAAATCCATTGTTATATCGTCCCACTTCCACTCGGGATTTCCAGCGGTTGTAACTTCCCATAGGGACGTTGGTGTAGTGCCTTCACTTGTTGACAAACAAGGCAGCGTTCTCTGAAAGAAGCTATGTCTCGTTTCATGCCTTCCCACCAAAATTTTTCCTTGGTCTGGTACGTCTTAGTACTACACGGGTGGGCGGTGTAGGGCGTATCGTGAGCCTCGCTCATGATTTCGTTACGAAGCTCCGTGTCGTCGAGGAGCATATCCTACCTTGAAACAATAAGGCGTTATCGGTAGCCTCTTGGAAATCTTGAATCCTTGGACCTTAGTCTTTCTCGGATCTTTTCAACTTTTCCTCAATCCTTTGTCTCTCGACAATTCTTTTCCTTAGATCGGATGTCGGTGTGAGTGTAGCGATCTGACTCACGATTGTCTGGGTGGTTCAACTAGTTCAATCTTCGTCACCAAACTCTTGACGAGTTTTCCTCTTGTACAAAGAGACATCCTAACTTGGTATGGCTCTTTACGACTCAGCGTCGGCTACTACATTCGCCTTGCCGGGTGATAGTTAATACCACGATCGTAATCTTTTACTAATTCTAGCCATCTTCTTTGTCTCATGTTCGGATCTCTTTGTTGAAGAAATACTTGAAACTTTTATGATCCGTGAAGATCTCACATCTCACACCATAGAGATGGTGTCTCCAAATTTTAGGGCATGAACTACATTGCTAATTCCAAATCGTGGGTTGGGTAGTTCAGCTCGTGGGGTCTGAGTTGTCGAGATCGTAGCTATCACTTTTCCTTCTTGCATCAAAACACTGACCCGGTCTTAGATGCGTCGGTATAGACCACATACTCCTTGTGCATTACGGGATGCTAGGCGGTGCCTTTGGTCAATTTCTCTTTGAGTATTTGGAAACTACGCCTCGCACTCATCGGTCGATTGAACTTGATCCCTTCCGAAGTAGGCGGGTTATTGGCCTTGCAATTTTGGAGAATCCTTGATGAATCTCCTATAGTAACCAGCTAATCTAGAAACTTCTAATTTAAATCTTTGTGTTCTAGGTGATTTCCATTCTGCCGGGCCTCTACTTTGGTGGATCTACTTTTATACCTTGGCCACACAATGTGTCCAAGGAACATAACTTCCTTGACCAAAACTCACACTTGCTAAACTTAGCAAAGAGTCTTTCATTTCTCAAGGTTTGCAAAACCGTCAGTAGATATTCCTTATGATCCTCTTCGTTCTTTGAGTAGATAAGGATATCATCTATGAAGACCAAAGCAATTTATCCGAAATGGATGAAATACTACATTCATGAGGTCCATGAACACGGTGGTGCATTGGTTAATCCGAATGGCATAACTATGAATTCATAGTGGCCATATCGGTTGAATGCGATCTTGATACATCTTGAGCCGTATTTTCAGCTGGTGGTATCGACTTAAGATCAATTTTCGAGAATACACCCGCTCCGCAATTGATCAAGCAGGTCATCAATTACGGGTAAAGGGTATTTGTTCTTTAGTGTCATCTTATTTAGTTCTCTATAATCGATGCACGTCCTCAAAGAACCATCCTTCTTCTTAACAAACAAAGCAGGCGCTCCCAGGTGAAACACTCGGCTAATGAATCCCGGATCAAAAGCTCTTGGATTTGGATTTTCAGCTCTTCTAGCTCCTTTGGGGCCATCCTATAGGCGCCTTGACCTTTGGGGCTGATCACGGCTCCAAGTCGATGGTAAACTCGGTTGTCTATTAGGAGGTAGTCTGGCGATTTTTGGAAATCGTCAGGAAATTCTCGGACAACTTCAATGTCTTCTACCGCGCTTGGGTTTATCCTCATCGTTTAAATAAACAAGGAATGCATGGCATCCCTTACGGTTCATCATCCTCCTAGCTTGTAGTCTTGATACTATCGGAATCCTCCTTCCCGTGCGATCCGTGAAAATCGTAGCTTCTTGTCGAGAAAAGTGAAGCGAAATTTTCCTTTCCTTCGAGAGAATCGTAGAATGATTCTTAGCTAACCATCCATTCAGGGATTATGTCTACATCATCCATGGGTATTATGTTTAGGTCGTTAGCGAAACCTTAAGTGATCTAATGTCGACTCTAGGTTCGAGCAAAAGTGTGTAACGATCATAATCCCTCCTATAGGCGATGAGATTCTCATATCACGGCTTGACCTTTCGGACCTAAGGCCCGGCATTTCTCGCATGATTTTGCAATAAAGAATCTGAAGCACCGTGTCGAACAATACTATAACGGTGGGTTGAGGAGAACTCCCATACACCGCCAAGTTTCCTTGGTTTTGTTAGATTCGCCTCTATCTGAGGCGTAGGCTCGCTGAGCCGGTTGAGGCGACAGGCGCCGGTCCTTGTTGATTTGGCGGTTCTTTGCTGGCTTTATTCTTTGCCTTCTTTGGCGTTAGCGCGTGGTTGCCGCCTCTGCTTTGTTGTTAGGCGGTGGCTGCCACTGCTGATTCTTGAATTCTTTATTCTTTTCTTTGCCATTGTGGTGGTATTGGGTTGTTGTTGATCTTTGGGTTGTTGCCATTGGAGTTGCGGGGTTGGGGTTGGAATTGCTGCGGTGGGGTTGGTTGTATAGCCCTTAGTGGTGAGCATTGCCGGTTGGTTCGGCCTAATATCCGAGCGTGACATTGGGCGATTGTTGGCGTAATGCCCGTTTGCCCGCACTTAACGACTTACCACGTTTGCCGTGCACACACCTTGTGTGCTCTATGGCATCTAGGGCATTGAGGTGCCCTTGGTGTTCTGTGGTCCCTTCTTTGGTGGAGCATAAGCTGCTCTCTTCGATTACATCCTGTTGCGCCGTGTTTCCTTGCCACGGGCTTGTGACTTCTTCTCCATAGTTTCGCGGTTATTATTCCGCGGTTGGGGTCTGATTCCTTTTCCTTGTCCAATTACCGTGTGCTGCGGCGACACCATCTTATTCTCGGTCATGGCGCCTCGATATCAGCTCGTGCGAGAGCTTGATTGTAAGATAGGTCTCCGTGGTGGCAAGAGACATCGTATCTCCATTCTCGTACGACACGAACTTTTCCGACATTTTCAAGTCGGTGTCCACGGATCTGGCGCATATCTCGACATCTCGCGAGAGTGCGATCATAGTCGATTCTGGATAATTTTTCTTGTTTTAGCGGGAAAAACTCTTGCCTCTTTTCCCCTATAGCTTTTGGGGATATACTTTTCGTCTGACTCTCTCTTGAAATCCTCCACGAGAATTCTTCTAGGCTGTTAATTTGTAAAGTCTTCTTCACGGCCTCCCACGGAAGTCGGTGGTCCGATAAGGTGGAAAGTAACACCGACATCCTTTCTGTGCGTGCACCTTAAGAAAGTGAAAATCCGTTCAATGGCCCTAACCCGTTGTTCGGCTTCTTCCGAACTCCCTTTCGTTAAAAGCAGGAGGTTTTGCCTCGAGAATAGTTCTT
The DNA here is from genome assembly GCA_036937905.1 of Salvia rosmarinus. Lineage (NCBI taxonomy): Eukaryota > Viridiplantae > Streptophyta > Magnoliopsida > Lamiales > Lamiaceae > Salvia > Salvia rosmarinus. The sequence goes on along the minus strand of CM072824.1, from coordinate 35,275,903 downwards.
GATCCTGCGATCGGGTTGAGGTGGAGGCGGTGGTTGGGGATTATCTTACGGTTCTTGTTGGGGATCTACCCTTCCTCTAGGTCTTCCTCGACCTCTGGGTTCTCTTTACGGGTTTCTTCTCGGAGGCGTTACGCTATATAAAACATACCATCGTTAATTATTAAGCACTTACAACTTAACAAAATAAGGTTTTCATAACTTCTTCTTAAAGCGATATAAAAGTAAAACAATTCATCCATAGCATAGACAATTGTCACCAAAAGGCCCCACTTGGGTAAAAATATATGTGGATAGATAACGAGGTTTGTCGAAAACAAGATGTCTAACATCGAGAATCATAGAAAATAGAAATAACAAGGTTTCGGGCCCTACGGCGAAAAGAAAATCGAGTCCTAGAATCATGGTATTGAAATAAAAGGAAAAAGCTAGCACACATGCTAGTCATAGCAACAATTCTAATTAAAACATCGCCTAAGGTCTTCACGAGTTTCCTTCCTACTCGCGTCTTCCTCGGGGTCTTCCTCCTCTTGGTCGTCTTCCTCATCGAACCGTCCTCACGAGTCGTACTACGGATGGTCTGCACAGCTTCCATCATCGGTATGTCACGCGGTCCGAAGTTATCCGCGCCGTATAAGTCGTAGTTGTGGCGGATCGGATGTAGCATACTCGGGTCGGGTCATATCGGGAAGGTATCTAATACTCTCATCCATGCTGTCCGTGGAAGGGCTCTTCGTCTTGGTGGTGGTGGATCGGATGCGGTGGTAGGGGCGGTAGTGGCGGACGTCTTGGGTGTCAGCTGCTGGTGGCAACACGGGCTCTCCCAGGCTCTGGGGCGTCTTGCCTATCCACCTCGTACATCCTACCTCGTCCACTCGATGCAGGGGTATCCTTTGGATCAACTTTGTCTCGGAACCTCAAGTACAGCCACTCTGGCGACTCGTCACGCCAAGTGTACTCCCGTGGAGGGAGATAGGGTCCCATCGGTGCGGCTCCATAGATACTGTACACGTAAGTCAGGTGACTCACGAACCTGGGCAGATCCCCAATCAAATCATAACCTCGGGGAATCGATAGATGTAGTCTCCGATACCTCTCGGGCATAACCATCCAGTACAAGGGTATAGCTAGGAGTCTCTTGATGCCATCGTAGTCGGTTGCGCCATAGGCTCGGGCGTTCCTCCACAACCGAAGGTAGTACGCCAGAAACTCACCTAGGTCTTCCCCGGCGCACATCCAACATTCCCTATAGGTGCGCATCAGCTCCTCGGGTGGGGCATGAGGTCCTACCCTTCTCCTAGCGATATAACGCATCTCCTCCATCTGCCACGGTAAAAAAAAAAAAGAAAACTAACGTAAGCCAACTATCGTTATCTCAAAACAGCAAGGATAGCATAACGAGAAGCAACTAGGCTAGAACTAACAATTCTATAAGGTAGGCTACATCATAATGTACAATAAATACCACAACTTACCTTCTTAGTCTTACCCAAACATATACATATAGCTAATGATATCTCAATATACGCTACGAGACCCTTGTCTTATATCAAACACTTAAGCTAGAGTTCAACAGACTCTATCGTATTCTGGGGACAGAATTAGGGATTCTGTTCTTCATAACAAATGAAGATCAATGCGTTAGGAGTACGTAGGTGAAAACCATGCGTAAATCGGAGTCCTAACGAGGGAGATCTAGCTAAAACAAATCTACTGCGCAGTGCAGGAAATTTGCGCGATCGTGCAAAAATGTCAATCGGGCGTATGTCGGCGTGTCGTCTATCATCTTCGGGTTCTTAAGTCGAGGCTGAACATCCTGAAGCCGTAGTGGCGTCCATGTCGTGATTCGTGTTGCTGGTCACTCGTGTCGAGTGATGATGGAGTCCGGCGTCATTCGACTTAAAGGTTGGGGTGTCCTCGTTCGTCCTTCTCGCTCGTCTCTCGTCGTCCGTGCTCAAGGGTATCATCACTTTCATTCTTCCTATCGTTCTTTTGTTCGCATAAGGAAAAGAAGTTCGTACTTCTACGTTCTTTCACGATACGTGAGCATGCTCCTTAGAGTCTAAGTTCGTCTCATGATAACACATCATTCATCATAAATAAAATTTTGAAAGTCGGAAAGTAAGGTTTTATTTGCAAATTTGGAAGTATGATTTCAAAAGACAGTCATGATCAACCCATATACATATTAAAAATGAATTCGTTCGTTTCATGTTGATCATTCAACTCGATACTACCATACACTTCCATCTCAATACTTGAGCAATTGTATTGGCTCAATTCAAAAAAATTTGGAAAAATTTTCTTCCTCAACTTCAAAAATTTTCATAATAATAATATTTCTCAAAGGTTCCTCTAACTTGCTCATCATGCAGAAGTTTTCCATTTCATGAGTTTGAGAAAGAAATGCAGTTACCTTTTTCCCGGTTGAGCTCGATGTGATGGAGTGTTGAGAGGTCGATGGGTTTCTAGAAGTCCGGTGACTCGATCTAGACTTAGAATAAAGGTCTTGGGTTTACAAAGAGCAAAAGCGCTCGATACCACTACATCACGACCCATTCCGGACCAACCCGGTCTGGAGGGCGACTAATACTAGGAGTAGTATTTTAGGGGATTACATGGGTAAAATAAAGATGCATAAACATAAACTAACATGCTTGAGTAGAATATGAAGTGATGTTATAATGTTTTTGAAAAGGTTTAGGCCATCGGACCCCAAAACTTGGCCTGATCCGATGGTCCTCGATAGTTTGTAACATAAAGCATAAATAAAGGAGTTCAGAGTATAGCAGCGGAAAGTGTGTGAATACATATATGACGATACGTATTGAGTATAACCAAAAATTGAGTAAATCGGTCGAGGACACTAGACTCCTCAACACGTCCCCATCATCACCATCGAGCTCAACTGCACATTTAAAACAAACATGCGGGGCTAAGTACAAGAAATTGCACTCGGTGGACTTATGCGAAAACATTTGATAATATTTGGATTCTGTTGCCAATATCGAGTAAGTCGCGAGGGTTTTAGTTAAAATGCCTTGTCTTACCAAATCATTCGGTTAAATAAACATAGCTGGCGGGCATTTTCTTGGTGTGTATGGTCCGTATCTCATAGTCACAATACATAATAATAAATAAATAAATAAGCGTCGAGAGGAGGCCTCCGTCTGACGCCGTGACCGGCCGTAATCCGTCTGACCTGCAGTCACTCTGCAAGCATATGTTAACACGGTATAGTTCCAACCTTCACGCCAATCTAGCGGGCATTTATCATCCGACACGGGACCCGACATTAAAAGGTTGGGCGCTACCACAACAAATGATATAATAGTTCCAACCATCTCCACAGCCCTACCGGGCATAACGAGATAGGATCCATACACAAAGCGAAATATTTTGGCGGTGTAATGCGGTAAAACATTTGTTAAGCGGTTGTAGGATAAGTCTTTGTAAATAAACTCATTTGAAATAGCGGTAAAGTCACGTTTTAGTGGGGTGAAAAAGCCCACGTTTAAAGATAGGAAGCCCACATTAGTGAGGTAAGAGAAGGAGCCCACGGACTACGGTTCGTTGTAAAAGTCTGAGTTCGATCGTTCGTCCAAAATCCGTCATTGCGTTTGCGTCCACGCTTTCTGGCGAGGCTTTAGTCGTCGCTCAAGTCTATCGAGACTTTCGAAAACTTAAGATAACTTTGATATTTCATATCGATGTGAGACTGAATTCCTTAGTGAATTGATCGTCTCTATCGTCTGACATTGAATTGTTCTGGATTCGCCGAGATCGTTCGGCGTCTTGATGCGTTTCTCGATATATGGGTTTCATTTGTGAAGTCTTTTCTTACTAATGAGGTATCATACTCAATTAGTATATCTTCACAGCGTCTTGACGTATTTATAAGCGTATAATCGTGCGTTTGACTTGAAAAGTCAGCGAAGTCGACAACTGTCTGCAAAGTCGATGATTTTGACTTTTAAATAGTAATTTCTTACTATTTTGCTTTATAAATCGAATTTGATCGATTTGAAAGCGTAAAGTCCTATTTCTCGATTTATCTTGTAAATCGAGGACTTATAAATATTTTCGCATTTTAAAAAAAAAACTTTTTATAATTAGAAAGCGTATTTTGGTTTTAAAGCGTTACAAAATGAGCGTTAAGTCTCAAACATAGCAATCTATGTTTATAAAATTTTGTAACATTTAAAACTGTCCAGAATATTATTTTAGCAAAATTTCATTAATAAGCAGTTTTAAAAGGATTTAAAATCCTTATTAATTATCGAAATTTTCGATAATTGTCTTAAAAATAACAAACGACCCTTGAAAAATTTTCTAAATTAATATAGTGTATTATTATACACTATGGTCCAGAATATAATTTATCAAATTCATATAGTCTTGTTGCTATTTATTTATATATACATATATATATATTCTGGTAATTCAATAAATAGGGAATAATCATCCAAAATTCCCAAAATTGATATATACCTATTATAATATCCCAACATCAGTATATAATATTTACATAACCCATAGTTCATCATAACTATTTATTTCAATATATAACAATATTTCACGGTAATTATAAGATAATTACCAAATAAATAACAAACAATTTCTAAAAATTCTAAATAAATTCCAACATCAATAAACATTATATTATAACATTGTAACATCATAACATCAACCAAACTAATTTAAATCGTCACCATATGAGCTTGTGATGCTCTCGGCTTTTCGATTTATTTAGTATTTGGTTTTCAAAATTTCAACAATTATATACTATGTTTATACACTATAGTATAGTAATATAACATCATAATATTTATCAAAACTAATTAAATCATCACCTTCAAGAGCAATAAGCTCACGGCTTATTTGATTTAAAATAGCATTTGATTTCTAAAATTCTAATTAATTCACACAATGTATAAATAATATACTAAAGCATTAATACACCATTGCATGTTCAAAATAAAATCATACACCAACCTATGAAATTATAATGCTCTCGGTTTTTATAAAAAATAGCAATTGATTTTCAAAATTCTAATTAAATCATAGAACATATAATCGAGGTTCTAAAGCACTAATATGTCATAACAAGCTTGAAATAAAATTATACATCAAGGTACTTCATACATAAGCTCACGGTTTTGTAAGAATAAAAGCTAGGGTTTTCTAAAATTTCTAAATTAATACCATAGTCTTAAATCATAACATAGATCAATAATACATGCTTAAAACATACTAGGAAGCATTCGGTCTTTATCCAACATTTTGTATCATTTTGAAAATTATTTCTAATGCATACTATGGTTGAAAATTATGAATACACAAGTTAAATCCTTACAAACATTTCATATACAACATCTCATGTTCATGCTTATATTTTCAAAATAAAATCAACAAGAACATAGACATAACCATAGCTCATGCTCAAGAACATTTAACACATACATACATATATATAACTTTCGAACCTATACATATATACTAAAAGCAGTTTGAAAATTTCAGATTAAAGGAGGTGAATAATCGAAGCTATTGGTCTCATTTACCTTGGATTTAAAATGGTTTCAAGAGCAATGTATGTATCAAGGTTGTGAAGTGGAGAAATGGAAAAGAAAAATCTGAAAATGGAGGGGAAGAGCTCTCGATTTTTCTGCTGCAAATGGGAGAGAAATGAGGTGTTTGAGAGAGTGTTTAGTGTTGGAGAAGTTTGGAATGAGTGAGTATGAGAGAAGTGAAGAGTCTCTCCTATTATCTCTCTCTCTCTCGATTTTGGCAAGAAAGAGGGCAAAATCTGCAGCCCTTGGGAGTGTAAGAGTGATGATTGAAGAGTGTTAAGAGAGCTCTCCATGTATTGGGCAAATTTAAAAGTGGGAATCATTGTGCATGGGTGAAGGAGCGAGGCGCATGGGGGGGTTTAGGCTGATTTTAATTTTAATTACACATAATACATGTATTAATCATAGTATAGTTCATAGATATATAATACATGTCATAAAATAATTAAAATCACACATAGTGCAATTTTGAAATTCAGATAACAATTATTGAAAAATAGGATTAAAATATAAATTACACCCATTATTGATGCTCATGTATTTTTCGTCCCAAATATACACATATATATCATATTATATGATTTAGATATTGAATAATAGCATAGGATAAAATTATTACACATTTCATGAATTAAAAACCCTAATTTCGAAAATAGGGTTTCAATTTTATAAAAACTGAAACTATCGAGTTTTATGGCTGAAACTCTGATTTAATGCTTAATATTATTTATATATATCATATTATAAAGTTTAGATACCATAGGATAATTTAATGGTATCATTTCATGTGATAAAACCCTTATTTATAAGATTAGGGTTTTCGAAATTTTATTTCGAAATTATCGAGTTTAATAACTCAAATATTGATTTTATTAATCATTAATACTGTAATTATATAAAATAATAATAGGAAATTAATTATTATAATTTCCCGAGCATTAAACTCATTTTTCAAAACGTCTCAGGCGTTAACGTTAACGTCTCAAAGCGTTGAAATCGACTCATCTCAAAATGGTGCGATAAGTTCATACTTACTAAAGAAATATATTCCATTTAATAAAAGAATTAAGATGGAAATTAATTCCAAGCTGCCTTTGCTCGAGAAAATTTCATGAAAAGGCGGCGTTCGATCTGCGTTTGGCGTTAAAAATATTGTGAATCATTTCGTAATATTTCAATCCTTTAATTCACAATCCTTAGTGAATTATGAAAAGAATTCGTTATAACGATATCGTATCGAAATCACAAGGTTCGATGTCGTAAAAAGATAATATCTGGCAAAACCACAATTACGGGTTTAGAAAACCGTGTCGTATATTCGTTTCTTTGGAATATTACTGCAATGTTATATTATCGGCCTAGAATATATTTTATGCATCTTATGTTGTTGTTAGAATTTTCGAAAATCAATAACCTATTTTATTCAAATAAACCGAGAGCCAAACTCACTATGGTGATGAATAAATTGGTTTTGATGTTTATTATGACGTAGTGTTGCTACACTATAGTGTATAAGCATGCTATAATTGTTTGGAAATTTTATAAAAATGTTAGACATGCATTGTGAGGGAGCCGAGAGCTATGATACCAATTATATGGTATATAAATGTCACATCATGGATTATATGACATAAATATGTCATGGACTAATGTTTGGACCTCAGACATTTATTAGAATTTTAGAAAATTGTTGGTTATTTTTTTTCAAAATGTCGTGACCTTATAAATCAAATAAGGTGATGTTTGAAAGTTGATAGGTTGATATTATAGCATATTAATGACCATAGTGTATGATAATACACTATATAAAATTAAAAAAAAAATTGGACACCATTTGGTAATTTTTAATAATTACCGAGAATCTTTAAAGATTTTTAAGGATTGTTAAATCCTCTTTAATTAAGTTTAATAATAAATTATATGTCTAAATATTTTATAAGAAATTTTCGAAAATATTTAAGATATAAAATTTAAAATAGACGTGAGCTATTTTTAAATTTGAATTTAAATCCTTAAATTCATTATTTGTAAAGAATTATATGTTTAAAGATATCATATTTAAAGTCGTTAGATCGAAAACGTGAGAAAACGCGACTTGAACCATTTACCAAGAGGGTAAATGGTAATTTTAACATATCTCGTCCCTATTGAAAGACGAGAAATGTTAAACTTAGTATACGCCAAAATAACATATCAATTCGTTAAGAAATTAAATTTATATCGATATAGAATATCGAATCTTATTATAGACTTTGTAAGTCTCAAACACGTGAACAACGCACTAAAACATCCTTTTATATAAAGGTGTGACGCCGATGCAACAAATTTGGACGCCGACGAGTAAGCGAGCGTTAAAGACGAACAATAGTTTTCGTGTGGGCTTTATTCTAAAACAAAATGTGGCTCGACTACTTATTTCAACAAACGTTATCGATGATGCATATTTCAACTGTGGTTAAAATATTTATAAGATTACCGCCAAAATATTTATGTTTTGTGTATCAGATCCCATCCATGAGATTGATATGAGTGATAAATGTTGTTGGGTAGCTCCCAACTTATGAATGAAAATCGATATCGGATCCTATGCCAAGGCTTATACCGGCCAGATTAACGTGTACACTAAGGTGACCGTGTCAGAAGGACACCACGGCCGTCACGGCGTAGAGGAGAGCCTCCTTCACGACGCTCGACTATAATGTTACGATGAAATGATGACAAGGATACGGATCATACACACCAAGGAAAATGCTCGCCAAGCAACTTTTATGAACTATGAAAATATTTTAGTAAGCACAAGACATTTTCAACTAAAACCCTCAGGTCTTACCATAATATTGGCAAGTAATTCAAAGAAAATAAAATGTTTTCGCATGAGTCCACTGGTGCAAATTTTGTACTCACCGCATGTTTGTTTTAAATGTGCAGTGTTGAGCTCGGATGTTGATGATGGAGGAGTGTTGAGGAAGTCCAGTGTCCTTGATTTTTTTGTTAAGACTTGTTAACCTTGAATACATATCGTCATATATGTATTCACACACTTTCCGCTGCAACTCTGACCTATTTTATGTCATATCTGTTGATAAGATAATATGAACTATGAAGCCCTTCAGATCGTAATATCCTTTGGGATCTGTTGGTCTAAACCTTTTGGCTGATTTGTTATAAATGTATGTTTGGTCCCAAGTATTATATATCATGTGATAAGTTTTGTTGTAATAGTCTTCTGCATCCATAAATACTATTCCTAGTATTAGTCCGTTCCAGTCCGGGTTATCCGGAGTGGGGTCGCGACAGAGTGGTATCGAGCGCTGCTTTTCAAACCCAAATTCTTCCAAAATTAAGTCTAGATTGAGTCACCGGACTTCTAGAAATTCATCGCTACTCTCAACACTCCATCACATCGAGCTCAACTGAGAAAAGGTAACTGGTTTTTGTAAACTTATGAAATGAAGAATTCTATATGATGATCAAGTTTGAAAGGATTTTTGATGGAAATGAAAAGTTATGAGCAAAGATTTTCAAAAATTTTAAATTTTGAAATTAAAGGGTAATGATACGAAGTGATTAAGTTGAGATGTACGTTTTGAAACGAATCAGAATAATTAAAGACGAATGTATGAAAGCAAGTTCATATGTATAAGTATGAATAAATGAGCTATGATGTTATTTTGAAGTTATAATTATGAACCATGAAATTTATGTTGATAACTGGATATGCTATTCTCTTAAGAAGAACGTAGACGATATAAGAAGCATGCTCACATAATGAAAGAAAACAAAAGAATGATAGGAAGCATGAATGTGAATCTAGTTTTTGATTTTTCGAACGTCGAGAGTTGAACGTAAAGATGATCGAGAATGACGTTGACCATGAAGAATGAAGGAGATTGATATCGTCATCACAACTTTAATGTAAACGACCGCAATCACAATTTCAACATGCGTGACCGCTGACTTGATTTCGTAATGCTAAGCATCAACCTGAATACGTGGATGTAATAGTTGTACTACGTCGGCAGCAGCCATAGCGTGCACAACTTCGTCATCGGCATTGCCTCGAAATTTTGCCACGATCGCGAAAATTTTCTGCACTACGAAGTAAATTTATTTTAGATCATACCCTCTCGATAGGACCCCGTTTTACGCGTAGTTTTCGCCTGCGTAACCCTAACACTCTGAACTTCATTTGTTATGAAGGACACAATTTCTTTTTCCGTCTCCAGAATACATTAGAGTCTGGTTAAAGTTTAGCTCGAGTTTTAATTAGAGCAGAAAACTCATGGTATATCATATGCCTTAGAATGTCACTAGGAGGTTTGTTTCTAAGTAGACTAAGAATGTCGTGATCCGTGTATTACCCGTTAGTATCTAATTGCCTTATAGATTAAATAGTTCTTTCTAGTTGCTTAACCGATGTACTAAGTTACCTTATCTGCTATCAGATATTATTAGTGACTGATATTAGTTTTGATCGTGACAGATGGAGGAAATGTGCTATATCGCGAGGAGGAGGATAGGACCTGACCCGACTCCCGAGGAGACTATCCGCATCTATCGAGAAAGCTGGATGTGTGTCGCTGAAGATCTAGGTGAGTTTTTGATGCACTACCTAGATTGTGGAGGAACGCCAGAGCATATGGCGTGACGGACTACGATGGCATCAAACGCCTTCTTACCATACTCCCATGTAATCGGGAAGACTATGCTCGGAAGTTTCAGAGACTATATCTACCGTGCGACCGGAAGTTATGATTTGATAGGCGATTTACCTGTGTTCATCACCATCCGACATATGTGTACAACATTTATGGCACAAAGACCGAGAGGACCTTATCTCCTCCACGGAGTACACATGGCGTGATGAGTCACCCGAGTGGTCAGACAATCAAGTTCCACGGATAATCGACCCGGTGGTGCCTCGATATCGGATCGACGAGGCGCACTGGCCCAGCGGATGGAGCAGCCTGCACCTAGAGCTTTGGGAGCCCTGCTTTCCTCCTTTGATGTTTGGACACCCCGCGCTCACCACTCCCGCCTCTACCACCGATGGCAGCACCCCTACCGCCAGTTGAGAGTTTCCGTCAGACAGCACGGATAAGTGTGACAGGTACCCTTGATGGTTATAACCCAATCCATGACAGCTACAGTCCGATTCAGTGGATTATGGTCCGTCATGGATATTCATATTAGAGAGAATAATGGCGCTGACCTCTAGAGCACACGGCCAAGACGATGACTCGGATGAAGAGGAAGAGGACCCCGAGGAGGATGAGGAAGACTCGAGGGGTTGATGTTGAAGTAAAAGTGTGATGGATTATGTTATTTATCTTATGTATGTTTTATTTATGTTTTCAAGAACTTGATGACGAGGAAACCGGATTTTGTAAGGCTATAAAGCCGCAGTGCATGATTTTTCATTTTGTAAAGCCTTGTGTCGATATGTGTATGGCTTCTTTGAAATGTTTTGAAAGTCAATATGTAAGTAATTCTCGTTGTAATGACTTTGATCGCAAGTACTTTACATATGGTACTTTTGCCATTATATATATATGACCCGAGAGGGCTTTTGCAACAAAATCGTGTATGACAAGAATGGAATGTTTTATTTAAGTTATTTTCCAATAAGACAATGATGAAATTGTATACATTCAAGTTATTAAAATAATGTATGATGCTAATGATATATTTTACATAACAGAATGCCTACTAGACAAGACCCTGAACGAGGAGTAAGAGGCAGAGGCAGACCTAGGAGAAGAGGTAGAACTCCTGAACAAGAAGAGGAGAATATACCTCAACCACCTCCACCTCAACCTGATCGCAGGATAGAGGAATTATTCTTAAGACAAAACCCTCCTACTTTCAATGGGAAGGGTAGTCCAGAAGAAGCTGAACAATGGATGAGAACCATTGAAAGGATTTTTACCTTTTTAAGATGCACAGCACAGGAACGATTGTCATGTGTAACCTTCCAATTGAATGGACCTGCTGATTTCTGGTGGGAGGCCAAAAAGAAAACCTTTACAGCAGAGCAGATGGAAGAGTTAACATGGGAAGATTTTAAGAGAGAAATGTATGATAAGTACGTACCAAAAAGTTACAAGAAGAAGAAGGAACACGAATTTTTCTTGTTAAAGCAGGAAAAGATGTCGGTAACTGATTACGATCGCACGCTTTTGCAGATGTCTAGATATGCACCGGATCATGGACACGCACTGAAAATGGCGTAAAAATTCGTGTCGGGTTAAGGCGCCGAAATAAGAATGTCTCTCACCGGTCTCGAGACATGACCTATACAGAGGCTCTTACACGAGCTCTAGACATTGAGGCAAAGAATGCCAGATGATAAGCCGCATCACCGTATGCGTAATACAAAGGACAAGGGTAAGAGGAAATGGGATACAAGTTTTAGTAACAAAGAAGAAGGGAAGTTTTGAGAATGTAAATAATAGACAACAAAGGGCAAGGAGACAAGCAAATCAAGGACAAGGATGGAGGAAGCCACTTTTGTTCCTCCAACAAGAGGTCCACAAGAGCAAAGAAGGGCTCTTCCGCGCCCAAAGTGCCGAAAAATGCACACGTGAATGTGCATGGCGGCGCGGAACTGCTTTAGGTGTGGATGAAAGGACACTATGCAAACTTTGCCCGGGTACGCTCGAAACGATCGTAAGGCCGAACCAACCCGGCAATGTCCAACCACCGAGGGCTATCCAATTTCAACCCAACCTCAACAAAGAATACAACCACAACAATGGCAACAACTCTCCGAACAATCGCAAAGAACAACAAAGGCAAGAACCACATCAAGAATGCAGCAGAAGAAGTGGCAACCACCTCAACAACAAAGGCAACAACTACCACGGCAACGCCAAAGAAGAACAAAGAGCCTGCATAACAAAGAATAAATTTCAAAGAAAGATAAGCACAACGTCAAGATCACCGCCCAAAGTTAGGGCATATGCTTTGACCGCGACAAACGAACAGACCAGGAAACCGGCGGTGTATGGGAATCCTTCTCAACATACCTTTATAGATTATTCGACACGGGTGCTTCGCCTCCTTCATAGCAAAATCATGCCTAGATCCGTTGGGACTTAGTGCTATAAAAGCAAATCGTGATATGAGAATCTCTTCACCTATAGGAGGGATTATGATCGTTATATTATCGCTCGAACCTAGAGTTGAAATTAGGATCACTTAGGTTCTCGCAAATAATTTGAACATAATACCCATGGGTGACGAGATATAATCCTAGAATGGATCGTTAGTCGCAAACCACCCACGATTCTTTGTAAGGAAAGGAAAATATCATTTCATTTTCCGACAAGAAGCAACGCACTTCCATGGAATTAGTATGGGAAAGAGAGTCCCATTGTGTCCGCATTGAAGGCAAGAAAGATGATGAACAAGAAGGATACCATGCTTTTCTCGCTTACCCGAACGGAGAAGAAAAGCCGAAATGAAGATAGAAGACATAGAAATTGTCGTGAATTTCCGATGTATTTCTAAGGATCTACCAGATTACCTCCCGATAGACAATTAGAATTTACCATCGACTTGGAACCGTGATCGCCCAGGTCGAAAGCACCCTATGTAACGGCCCCAAAGGAATTGGAAGAACTAAAATCCAAATCCAAGAACTGCTGGACCTAGGTTTCATTAGACCTAGTGTTTCGCCTTGGGAGCGCCGTATTGTTTGTCAAGAAAATGATGGATCTTTAAGGATGTGTATAGACTATCGAGAATCGAACAAGATGACGCCAAGAACAAATACCGCTTGCCTAGAATCGACGATCTGCTTGATCAATTGAGAGGAGCAGCATATTCTCAAAGATTGACCTCAAGTCGATATCATCAACTCAAAGTACGACCAAGATATAGCTAAAACTACATTCTAACAAGATATGGCCATTATGAATTTGTAGTTATGCCGCTCGGGTTAACAAATGCACCACCAGATTTATGGACCTCATGAATCGAGTGTTTCATCCGCATTTTAGACAAGTTTGTCTTGGTTTTCATAGATGATATCCTCATCTATTCAAAGAACGAGGAGGACCATAAAGAACATCTAAGAACAAAGTTGCAAACTTTGAGAGGGAACGACTATTTGCTAAGTTCAAGAAATGCGAATTTTGGTCAAGGAAGTAATGTTCCTGACATATTGTGTCTCGCCGATGGAATCAAAGTAGATCCGCCAAAGTAGAAGCAGGCAAGAATTGAAATCGCCGCAACTCGTAACGAGATCCGAGTTTTCTCGATTGGTCGGTTATTACCGGAGATTCATCAAGGATTCTCCAAAATAGCAAGACCGATGACCCAACTACTCCGAAAGGGAGTTAAGTACACTTGGACCGTAGAATGCAAGGCGAGTTTTCAAAAACTCAAAGAGAAGTTAACAAGTGCACCCGTACTAGCAGTTCCCGTAATCGGACAAAGAATATGTGGTGTATACGGACGCTCAAGAACGGACTAGGTTGCGTTTTGATGCAAGAGGGAAAAGTAATAGAATATGCATCCCGCAACTTAGACCACATGAGCTGAACTACCCAACACATGACTTAGAATTAGCAAGAAGGGTTCATGCACTGAAAATATGGAGACACCATCTCTACGGAGTGAGATGTGAAATCTATACAAATCATAAGAGTTTGAAATACTTCTTTGAGCAGAGAGATCTAAACATGAGGCAGAGAAGATGGCTCGAACTAGTAAAAGATTACGACTATGGTATTAACTATCACCCAGGTAAAGCGAATGTAGTAGCTGATGCCTTGAGTCGTAAAAATCAAACTAAATTGGGATGTCTCTTTACGCAAGAAGATAAACTCATTGAGGAGTTTAGAAAATTGAGGATTGAATTGGTTGAACAACTAGAAACGATCATGAGCTATATCGTTACAATCACCGTGACGCCTGATTTAAGAAAAAGGATCATTGAAAGACAAATGATGGAGGAAAAGTTGGAAAAGATAAGAGGAAGGGTGAGAATTGGCGAATTGAAGGATTTCCACGAAGCATCAGATAATGCTTTAATGTTTGAAGGAAGAATATGTGTTCCAGAAGATATTGAAATTCGGAACGAAATAATGAGTGAGGCTCACGATACACCCTACACCGCCCACCCAGGCAGTACGAAGATGTACCAGGACCTAAAAGAAAAGTTCTGGAGGGAAGGCATGAAACGAGACATAGCTTTTTTCAGAGAATGTCGCCTTGTTTGCCGCCAGTAAAAGCTTTACATCAACGTTCCTACGGGAAGTTACAACCGTTGGGTATACCCGAGTGGAAGTGGGATGAGATAACGATGGATTTCGTTACAGAGTTACCCAAGTCCAGAAGAGGGAACACTGCCATATGGGTAGTGGTAGATAGACTCACAAAATGCGCTCATTTTCTACCAATTCAGAATACTTATGGATCTGATAAGCTAGCCCAGATATATGTAAAAGAAGTTATACGACTACATGGAGTACCAAAATCTATTACATCAGATAGAGACTCCAAATTCACATCAAGATTTTGGGTAAGCCTACAAAGAGAATTGGGCACGAAGTTGAACTTCAGTACAACATTTCACCCACAAACTGATGGGCAGTCAGAAAGGACAATCCAAACTCTGGAAGATATGCTGAGAACCGTAGTACTAGATCGAGGTGCAAAATGGGAAGACATTTTACCTCTCATCGAATTTGCCTACAATAATAGTTATCAAGCGACGATTGATATGGCCCCATACGAAGCCTTGTATGGCAAGAAATGTAGATCACCGCTTTACTGGGATGAAGTGGGTGAAAGGAAAGTAGTAGGGCCAGAAGCAGTGAATGAAATGATTGAAATCGTTCGACAAATTAGGCAAAGAATAAGAGAAGCTCAAGATAGACAAAAGTCTTACGCCGATACACGTAGATCCGAATCGCAGCTTGAAAGTGGGGACAAAGTATTTCTTAAGGTCTCCATCAAGGGATCATAAGATTTGGTGTTAAAGGAAAACTAAGACCCCGCTTCATAGACCATATGAGATCCTAGAAAGAATAGGCCAAGAGCTCATAAGTTGGCTCTTCCGCCAAACATGGGAAATGTGCATAATGTTTTTCACGTATCTCAATTAAGAAAATATGTACACGACCCAAAACACGTGATCCGTCAAGATGACGTAGTTCTCAACTTAGATATGAGCTATGAAGAAGAACCTACAGCAATAATAGACCATAAAGTTCAACAATTGAGAAACAAATCGATTTCGTTGGTTAAAGTGCTGTGGAGACACCACGGACAAGAAGAAGCTACGTGGGAGCTTGAAGATGCGATGAAAGAACGATACCCCAAACTATTTTTCTAAGGTATACAAATTTCGGGATGAAATTTCTTTTAAGGGGGGTAGGATGTAATAACCCGTAATTTTAATGGCCTAATTACGATTTTTAAAGCCCGTAAAATAGAATTTCGCTGAGAAATCAAATCAGTCTGAGGTCGAATATGAATTCGATCTATCTTAGAAAGGAATGAATTCCTGTTATAAATTCACTGAAAATCGTGAATTTAAGAATCGAAGACTATAACGCTTTTTTCGACAGATATTTTAACGCTTACCACGAATCGACAATTGAAAATTTCATAAAATTTTCTAAGCAATCAAGCTTAGAATTTTATTCCTTTATTAATGATTTATATTAGTAAAGTGATTACGAAATTATTACGACCATTTCGAAGATGAATCGATACGTAACGTTTTGAGACGTTTTCAAACGTTAACATTTAGAGACGAAACGAAAGATGGTTTTAATGATCAATAAATTATAGGAATTTATTTCCTATGATATTTTTATGTAATTACAGTATTATTAAGCATTTAAACAATGCTTGAACATTAGAATTAATGAACAATCAAAACTTAGTTTCGAAAACCCTAAATTCTCGAAAACTAGGGTTTTCATCATACAATAACATCTTTTAATTATCTTATGATTATTAAATGATATTACGGTATTAATAAGCATTAAGATAGTGCTAGAACATTGAGAATTATTATTTTTGAACATCTTACAATTCTCGAAAACCCTAAGTTGTTAAATTAGGGTTTTTCACATAAAATGACACCATTATTTTATCCTATGCTATTAATTATCATCTAAATTATATTATATGATGTATATATGTATGTTTAGCATGGAATTAAATTATTTAATGTGTGTTGGGCATAATAGCCGTGTAGTATATATATGTGTATAACAAAGTGTGTTTTAATTGTATCACTCTTGCATATATATATATATGATATATATTCAGATTTTTATTATTAGAACTCCACTATAATATATATATAATATCTATTTTCAGATTTTCTATGTGTAGGCACTCATGAGAGTGCCCACTATCTACATAAAATAGTAATAAAAGGTGAAGAGTCTCAAGTGAGAGAGAGAGCCGAGAGTGAATGTATATGGGAGGGGATTTTCAGATTTTGTTCATTCTCCAACACACTTAAACATTCCTACACTCAACACTCTCCATTCTCTCTCAAACATCATCTTCTTCCCCTTCTTTTTCAGCCATAGCCGTGAGTTTCTTCCCCCTCCATGCTTTGATTTTTCTTCCTTCCATCTTCCATACAACACCTCAACACCTTGTGTATTGTACCATTAATCCATATATCCAAGGTAGGAACCAAAGCATAGCATCAATGGTTCTCGATTTTTATAAAATTTTCGAAAAGATGTATGGTTCTTGGATGTTTTCTTGATGAACTTTGTTGGTGATACTTTGCTATCGCATGTGTTTTGATGATGAGAAATGAGTAGATGTGTATTCTTGTTCTTAAAATGTATCAGATGTGAAATTTTAGTTCAAAACCTTATGAATCTATGATTATGTTTTGTTCTAAGAATGTGTAGCATGATAGTTTGAAGCTTGATACATGTTTTAAAAATTTCAAACATGTTTAAAAATGTTGTTAATGACCGAGGCTTGAAGACATGATTTAGAGCATGGGTTATAAATTTATGATGTTATATGTGTCTATAGTAGTTATTTGAAAATTTTAGAAAATCTATACTATTTTTCTTCTTGGAACCGAGGCATGTATAATTATACAAGTGGGTGTATGATTTTCATTTTGTACATGTGTAATATTCCAAAGAAACGAATATATCAATGCTATTTTTTTTCAAAATGACTAATATGAATTTATATGTTAATATTCTAAACCCGTAATTGTGGTTTTGCAATTTTGATATTATCTTTTTTCTTTGACGACGTCGAATCTTGTGATTTCGATATGCAATGATGATATCGTTATAATGCGATGAATTCCTTTTCATAATTCACTAAGGATTGTGAATTAAAGGAAAGAAATATTACGAAATGATTCGTCATTCTTATATATTTTAACGCCAAACGCAGATCGAACGCCGAAATTTCATGAAATTTTCCGATCGCGGATATTATGGAAATCTCTGAAGCTTGGAATTAATTTCCATCTTAATTCCTTTATTAAATGGAATATATTTATTTAGTAAGTATGAACTTATCTGCGACCATTTTGAGATGAGTCGATTTCAACGCTTTGAGACGTTAACGTTAACGCCTGTAGAGACGATTTGAAAATGAGTTTAATGCTCGGAAATTATAATAATTAATTTCCTATTATTATTTTATATAATTACAGTATTAATGATTATTAAAATCAATATTTGAGTTATTAAACTCGATATTTTCAAATTTAATTTCAAAACCCTAAACTTGTACATTAAGGTTTTATCACATGAAATGATACCATTAAATTATCCTATGGTATCTAAACTTTATAATATGATATATATGGATATTATTAAGCTTTTAATCAGAATTTCATCCATAAAAATCGAAGGTTTCAGTTTTTATAAAATTGAAACCCTAATTTTCGAAATTAGAGTTTTATATGCTTGAAATGTGTAATAATTTTATCCTATGCTATTATTCAATGTCTAAATCATATAATATGATATATATGTGTATATTTGGGACGAAAATTACATGAGTATCAATAATAGGTGTAATTTATATTTTAATCCCATTTTTCCAATTTTACACTCGATAGTTTCGAAATTAAGCTATGTGATGATTTAATTATTTTTATGGCATGTATTATATATCTATGACTTATACTATGATTTATACATTGTATTAGGATAAAAATTAAAACAAACTCAGCCCCTAAAACCTCTCCTATGCGACGCCATCATCACCCAACAAGGCATGGGAGCCTTTTTAATTTGGACCAATGCATGGCTTAGCTTTTTGCTCTAGCCTAATAATCATCTCTCACCCCCCAATGTGCTGCAGATTTTATCCCATTTTTGGGCTAAAAATCGAGAGAGAGAGAAGGGATATGATGGGGAGAGACTCTTCCTCTTCACCCCTTTGTTGATATATCTTTTCCCCCTCCATTTCAAACACTTTTGGAACCTCATTTCACTCTCCATTTCTCTCCAACTTCAGCCAAAAACCGAGAGCTCTCCTCTCCATTTCAAAAAAATTTTGTTCTTCATTTCTTCTTCTCCATTCACCAAACCTTGATACATTATACATTGTTCTTGAAACCATTCTAATTCCAAGGTAAATACAAGGCCTAGCTTCGATTTTTATCTTCCATTTTTCCAAGAATTAATCGAGCATGTTCATTATGTTTATGTATGTGTTTCGAAAATGTTAAAATGTGTTTAAGTGTTCTTGAGCATGAGCAATATTTATATTCTATTCATGATGATATTATTTGTGAAAATAAGAGAATATATGCTAGAGAGAACATATGACATGGTCTATTAATTTTCGAATGTATTTAGCATGTATATATATAATTTTCGAACCATAGTGTATATTGGAAATAAATTTTCGAAATTTATAAAAATATTTCTATGAGGACCGAATGCTTCTTGATATGTTCTAAGCATGTATTATTGATCTATGTTATGATTTAAGACTATGGTGTTGATTTAGCAAATTTTGGAAAACCCTAGCTTAAATCTTGATAGAACCGTGAGCAATATATGCATGTACCTTGATGTATAATTTTTATTTCAAGCTTGTAATAACATAATAATGCTTTAGAACCTTGATTACATGTTCTATGATTTAATTAGAATTTTTGAAAACCATATGCTTAATTTTTAATTAATACCGTGAGCTTTAGGAAAGTATAGGTTGGTGTATGATTTTTATTTTGAACATGCAATGGTGTATTAATGCTTTAGTATATTGTTTATGTATTGTGTAAAATTATTAGAATTTTTGGAAATCAAATACTAAATTAAATCAAATAAACCGTGAGTGATATGCTCTTGAAGGTGATGATTTAATTAGTTTTGATAAATATTATGATGTTATATTACTATACTATAGTGTATAAACATAGTATATAATTGTTGGAATTTTTGAAAACCAAATACTAAATAAAATCGAAAAAGCCGAGAGCTTACAAGCTCATATGGTGACGATTTAAATTATTTTGGTTGATGTTATGATGTTACAATGTTATAATATAATGTTTAATGATGTTGGAATTTATTTGGAATTTTAGAAATTGTTTGCTATTTATTTGTAATTATCTTGTAATTACCGTGGATAATTACTATATATTATTAAATGAATGGTTATGGTGAACTATAGGTTATATTGATGATGTATATTGATGTTGGGATATTATACTAAGTATATATCAATTTTGGGAATTTTGGATAATTATTCCTATTTATCGAATTACCGTAAATATATATATGTATATATATATAAATAAATAGCAAATAATATCATATGAATTTGATAAATTCATATTCTGGACCATAGTGTATAATAATGCACTATATTAATTTAGAAAATTTTTCAAAGGTCGTTGACATTTTTAAATTAATTATCGAAGTTTTCGATAATTAATAAGGATTTTAAATCCTTTTAAAACAGTTTATTAAAGAAATATTTGCTAAATTAATATTCTGGACAGTTTTAAATTTTACAAAATTTTATAAACATAGATTGCTATGTTTGAGACAAACGCTCATTTTATAACGCTTTAAAACCAAAATACGCTTTTTATTATAAAAGGGTTATTAAATGCTAAAATAATTATAAGTCCTCGATTTACAAGATAAATCGAGAAATAGGACTTTACGCTTTCAAATCGATCAAATTCGATTTATAAAACAAAATAGTAAGAGCTTACTATTTAAAAGTCAAAATCGCTGACTTCGCTGACTTTTCAAGTCAAACGACGATTATACGCTTATAAATACGCCAATACGCGTAAGATATACTAATTGAGTATGATACCGTTAGTAAGAAAAGATTTCACAAATGAAATCCATATATCGAAAAACATACTTATACGCTGAACGATCTCGAGAACGAGAAAAGTCAATCGATAATGACATTAGAGACGATCAATCCACTAAGGAATTCACCTACATCGATATGAAATATCAAGTTTATCTTAGTTTTCGAAAGTCTCGAAAGACTTGAGCGACGCACTAAAACCTCGCTTTTTGTAAAGCGTGGACGCAAACGCAATGACGGATTTTGACGAACGAACGAACCTAGGACTTTTACAACGAACCATAGTCCAGGTGGGCTCCTTTTCTTACCTCACGAATGTGGGCTCCTTATCTTCAAAATGTGGGCCTTTTCTTACCCCACTAAAATGTGACTTTACTGTTATTCCAAATGAGTTTATTTACGATTTATTCTACAACCGTTATCAAATGTTTTATCGCATTACCCGCCAAAATATTTCGCTTTGTGTATGGATCCTATCTGTTATGCCCGGAAGGGCCGTGGAGATGGTTGGAACTATTATATCATTTGTTGTGGTAGCACCCAACCTTTAATGTCGGGTCCCGTGCCGGATGATAAATGCCCGCCGGGATTGGCGTGAAGGTTGGAACTATACCGTGTTAACATATGCTTGCAGAGAGATCGTGTGTCAGACGGATTACGGCCGTCACGGCGTCAGACGGGAGGCCTCCTCTCGACGCTTATTTATTTATTATTATGTATTGTGATTATGAGATACGGACCATACACACTAAGAAAATGCTCGCCGTGCTATGTTTATTTAACCGAATGATTTGGTAAGACAAGGCATTTTAACTAAAACCCTCGCGACTTACTCGATATTGGCAACAGAATCCAAATATTATCAAATGTTTTCGGCATGAGTCCACCGAGTGCAATTTCTTGTACTTAGCCCCGCATGTTTGTTTTAAATTTGCAGTCGAGCTCATGGTGATGATGGGATGTGTTGAGGAGTCCAAGGTCCTCGACCGATTTACTTGAATTTGTGGGTTATACCTCAATGCATATCGTCATATATGTATTCACACAATTCCGCTATACTCAACTCCCTTATTTACGCTTTATGTTTATAAACTATTGAGGCCCATCGGATCAGGCCAAGTTTTGGGGTCCGATGGCCTAACCATTTTCAAAAACAATATAACATCATCTCATATTCTGTTCAAGCATGTTAGTTTATTTTTATGCATCTCTATTTTACCCATGTAACCCCTAAAATACTACTCCTAGTATTAGTTGCCCTCCAGTCCGGGTTGGTCTGGAGTGGGGTCGTGACAACATGCAATGTGATATTATTGATTTATGATGAATTAAGAGTGCATAACAATTTGTTGGAATTTTTAGAAGATCAATGCTATTTTTTTTCAAAATGACCGAGGTATATACATATCAATATGTTAATGAATGATTTTAATTTAAGACATGCAATGACATATAATTAATCTATGATGTTATAGAAGTCTATAGTGATTTAATTAGAATTTTTAGAAATTTCTATCTATTTCTTTTAAAATGGATCAGACCTATATATGTGTTATATGGGTGATTAATATTTATTTAAGACATGCAATTGCATATAGTTGATCTATGATATCATGTGAGTCTATAACCATTTGTTTGGAATTTTAGAAAAATCCTATCTATTTTTTTTCAAAAGGACCGTGAGGTATACTTGAGATATGTTGATGTATGAATTTAAATTGTAACATGCAATGATGTTTTATTACTCTAGGGTATGATTTATACACCCTATGAATTATTTGGGAAATTTGGAAAAAAAAAAAATCCTACCCAATTTTTTTTTAAGAATGCTGAGGCTTATATATAAGTATATGTTAATGTGTGATTTTTATTTAGTACATGCAATATTATATTATTGGCCTAGAATATGTTTTATGCATCTTATGTTGTTGTTAGAATTTTCAAAAATCAATAACCTATTTTATTCAAATAAACCGAGAGCCAAACTCACTATGGTGATGAATAAATTGGTTTTGATGTTTATTATGACGTCCGTGTTGCTACAATTATAGTGTATAAGCATGTTATAATTGTTTGGAAATTTTATAAAATGTTAGACATGCATTGCGAGGAGCCGAGAGCTATGATACCAATTATATGGTATATAAATGTCACATCATGGATTATATGACATAAATATGTCATGGACTAATGTTCGACCTTGTATTAATTTATTAGAATTTTAGAAAATTGTTGGGCATTTTTTTCAAAATGTCGCACCTTATAAATCAAATAAGCGATGTTCAAAGTTGATAGGTTGATATTATAGCATATTAATGACCATAGTGTATGATAATACACTATATAAAATTAAAAAAAAAAATTGACACCATTTGGTAATTTCTAATAATTACCGAGAATCTTTAAAGATTTTAAGGATTTTAAATCCTCTTTAATTAAGTTTAATAATAAATTATATGTCTAAATATTTTATAAGAAATTTTCAAAATATTTAAGATATAAAATTTAAAATAGTCATGAGCTATTTTTATTTTCAATAAGGATTTTAAATCCTTAAATTCATTATTTATATGAATTATATGTTTAAAAATTATTTTTAAACATATTAATGAGTTTATAAAAGAAATCAATTGGAAATTGATTTTGTGAAAATTAGATATTAAAGTACGACTTAGTAATTAAATTACTAAGAAAAGTCAAAATTGTGGACTTTGAAATCAACGAACA
The DNA here is from genome assembly GCA_036937905.1 of Salvia rosmarinus. Classification (NCBI taxonomy): domain Eukaryota; kingdom Viridiplantae; phylum Streptophyta; class Magnoliopsida; order Lamiales; family Lamiaceae; genus Salvia; species Salvia rosmarinus. The sequence continues at coordinate 35,252,297 of CM072824.1, read as the reverse complement.
AATACGCTCGATAAATACGCTTAATACGCCGTAAGACGATCGCTAATAACATCACGTTGATATGAAAATATTTCATATTTAAAGTCGTTAGATCAAAAAGTGAGAAAACGCTGAACCATTTACCAAGAGGGTAAATGGTATTTCAACATATCTCGTCCCTATTGAAAGACGAGAAATGTTAAACTTAGTATACGCTTAAAATAACATATCAATTAAGAAATTAATTTATATCGATATAGAATATCGAAGCTTATTATAGACTTTGTAAGTCTCAAATACACGAACAACGACTAAAACATCCTTTTTATATAAAGGTGTGGACGACGCAACAATGGACGCTGACGAGTAAGCGAGCGCTAAAGACGAACAATAGTTTTCGTGTGGGCTTTATTCTAAAACAAAATGTGGCTTCGACTACTTATTTCAACAAACGTTACTTATAATGCATATTTCAACCGTGGTTAAAATGTTTATAAGAATATCCGCCAAAATATTTATGTTTTGTGTATTGATCCTATCCATGAGATTGATATGAGTGATAAATGTTGTTAGGTAGCTCCCAACTTATGAATGAAAATCGATATCGGATCCTATGCCGGAGGCTTATACCGTTAGATTAACGGTACACTAAGGTGATCGCAGTCGTAAGGACACCATTCACGCCGGTCACGGCGTCGTAGGGAGGCCTCTTTCACGACGTCCGACTATAATGTTACGATGAAATGATGACAAGGATATGGATCATACACACCAAGGAAAATGCTCGCCAAGCAACTTTTATGAATCGATGAAAATATTTTAGTAAAGACAATGCATTTTCAACTAAAACCCTCAGGTCTTACCATAATATCGGCAGTAATTCAAAGACAATAAAATGTTTTCGCATGAGTCCACCGGTGCAAATTTTGTACTCACCCCGCATGTTTGTTTTTAAATGTGCAGTTGAGCTCGGATGTTGATGATGGAGGAGTGTTGAGGAAGTCCAAAGTCCTCGATGTTTTGTTAAGAATTGTTAACCTGAATACATATCGCCATATATGTATTCACACACTTTCCACGCAACTCGAACTATTTTATGTCATATCCGCTGATAAGATAATATGAACTATGAAGCCCTTCGCATCGTAATATCCTTTGGGATCCGCTGGTCTAAACCTTTGGCCGATTTGTTATAAATGTATGTTTGGTCCCAAGTATTATATATCATGTGATAAGTTTTGTTGTAATAGTCTTCAAGATCCATAAATACTATTCCTAGTATTAGTCCGTTCCAATCCGGGTTATCCGGAGTGGGGTCGTGACATCCTCAAGCCAGACATGAGCTACGAAGAAGAACCAATGCAATACTCGACCATAAAGTTCAAAGAACTACGAGCAAGTCGATTCCGTTAGTCAAAGTGTTTGTGAGACACCACTGACAAGAAGAAGCCACGGGAACTTGAAGACGCAATGAAAGAACGATACCCCGATTTATTTTTCTAGAGGTATGCAAATTTCGGGATGAAATTTCTTTTAAGGGGGGTGGAATGTAATATTCCAAAGAAACGAACGTCTAATTACGGTATTTAAACCCGTGAATTAGGGTTTTGCCGTATTTTAATTAAGGATATCGAATATTGATTTCGATTCAGTGTCGTAATAACGAATTCCTTTTTATATTCACTAAGTATTGTGAATTAAGGAATAGAATATTATGAAATAGTTCGATAGTATTATTTTAACGTCGATCATGATCGAACGCCAAGATTTTATGAAATTTTCTAAGCAACGAAGCTTGGAATTAATTTCCATATTTAATTCCTATATTAAAGGAATATTATTTATGAAGTAAGTATGAACTTACTACGACCATTTTGAGATGAGTCGCTTACTTAACGCTTTGAGACGTTAACGCCAACGCCTAGAGACGCTTTGAAAATGGGTTTAATGATCCGAAATTATTATAATTAATTTTCTATTATTATTTTATATAATAACAGTATTATTAAGAATTAAAATCAATTTTTGAACTATAGAACTTGATAATTTCATTTATGTAATTTTCGAAACCCTAATTTCTAAAACTAGGGTTTTCTCACATAAAATGATACTATTAAATTATCCTATGCTATTATTTATTATCTAAACTATATGTTATGATATATATGGGCATATTTGGCATGAAAATGGCTTGAAAATTTATAAGTGGCATGAATTATATTTTTATTCTTATTTTTCTCGCTATTTTCGTATATTAGGCTTTGTGATGATTTAATTATTTTAATGACATGTATTATATATCTATGACTTATACCTTGGTTAATATATAGTATTATGGTACAAATAAAAATTAAATCCTCCCTTTTGAACCATGTAGCCGTCGGCTACCACCTCTCCAACAAGCATGAATCATTTTATTTTTATTGCCCAATGCATGTTATTTATTTGGTGTGTGTGTGTGTCGTGTTTGAGAGAGAGAGATAGGGAGGACTCTTCCCTTCTCCCATTTTCATTATACCCTCCTCTCCATTTCAAACATTTTGGAACACCAAAACATTCTCTCCCTCTCCATCTTCTTCAGCAAAACCGAGAGCACCCCTCTCCATTTTTCTCAAATTTTTCTTCTTCATCTCTTCATCCATTCACCCAAACCTTGATACCTAGCCTTGTTCTTGTGAACCTATACCATTACAAAGGTAAACATGAGACCATGGCTTCGATTTTATCCTTCATTTGTACGAAAATAGTCGAGCATATTTATATATATGTATGTATGTCTTTAATGTTCTTGAATATGAGATGTTGTTGGCTTATATGTTCTTGATGATTTTTATTGTTAAAAATAGGAAATATATGTTTAGATGAGCATAGGTTATTGCATATGAAATGTATGAATGGATCTAGCCTATATATGTTGTGTTCGAAACCTTAGAACATGTTAAAAATTATTTTTGAAAATGTTAAAAATATTTAGGTGATGACCGATTGTTTTAAAATATTTTTGAGGATGGAATATTGTTCTATGATATGTTTTAAATCCATAGGAATTTATTTAGAATTTTTAAAAACCCTAGCCTATTTCTTTGAAAATACCGTGAACATCTATAACTTGTACCTTGGTGTATAATTTTTATTTTGAACATGCAATGACATATTAATGCTCTAGGACCTTGATTATATGTTCTATGAATTTATTAGAATTTTTGAGAACCAAATGCTTGATTTTTATAAAAGGACCGAATGCTTAAATATATATATCTTGGTGTATGATTTTTATTTTGAACATGCAATGGTATATTGTTGATCTAGTACATTGATTATGTGTTACATGATTTTGTTGGAATTTTTGGAAATCAAATGCCAATTGTTATCAAATAAACCGTGAGCTATGAGCTCTTTAAGGTGATGATTTAATTGGTTTTGATGAATGATATTATGTTATATTGTTATATTATAGTACATAAGCATAGTGTATAATTGTTAGAATTTTTGGAAACCAAAAACCTATGAAACTCAAAAAAACCGAGAGCTTACATGCTCCATATGGTGATGATTTCAAATGGTTTGATTGATGTTATGTTGTTACGTTGTTATAATATAATGTTTGAGAATGATATAATTTTATTAGAATTTCTAAAAATTGTTTGATAAATGTTTGGTATTTATTTCGAAAATACCGTGAGTATTGGGAATTTATTCCTTGATGAATAAATTGTTTATTATGGACCATAAGTTATAAATATGTGATATATTAATGTTGGGACATTATACTAAGTGTATAAAAATTTTGGGAATTGTTGGACAATTAATCCATAATTATTAAAATTACCGTGACCTTATAATAATTATAATGTGAGGACCGAATATCATTTGGATGTTATTAATTCATATTAATGACCATAGTGTATAATAATACACTATATGAATTTAGAAATTTTGAAAACCATTTGGTAATTTATTGAAATTACCGAGAGCTTTTTATATATTTATAAGGATTTTTAAATCCTTTTTAATCCAGTTTAATAATATATTATATGTCTAAATATTATTTTAGACATATTTGGTTTTTATACAATTTAATAAACATAGATTACTATGTTTGAGACGAAACGTTATATTTAATAACGTTATAACGAAAATATATGGTTTAATGATTAAAAGGATTAATATTTGAGAAAATATTAATAAGTCCATCGATTTACGTGACAAATCGAGAATTAGGACCTTACGAAATGAAATCGATTGAAAATCGATTTATAAAATGGATTAGTAAGAAATTACTATTGAAAAGTCAAAATTGTTGACTTTGTTGACCTTTAAAGTCAAACATACGAAAATACGTTCGATAAATACGCTAATACGCGTAAGACGTACTAATTAGGTAAGATACCTCTTTAGTAAGAAAAGATTTCATAAATGAAATCCTTATATCGAGAAACGTATGAATACGCCGAACGCTTTAAACCAAAAAGGTTAAACCGAATAGTTGAACGATCTCAAGAATCGAGAACTATTCAATCGAAATACGTAATTAAAAGCGTATTGAATTCGTTAAGGAATTCAGTTTATATCGATATCGAATATCGAGGTTTATCTTAGACTTTGAGAGTCTCGAGAAACGTGAACGACGTACTCAAACCCTCGCTTACGTAGCGCGGCGCGAACGCGACGAACGGACACTGACGTGGAATCAAACCTAGGACTCAAGTTAAGACGAACCATAGTCCAGGTGGGGCTTCTTTTCCAAATAAAATACGAGCTTCTTATTTAAATTATTTCCAAATGAATTTATTTACGATGCTTATTTACAACTGTTGATAAAATGCTTACAAGATTACCTGCCAAAAATATTTCTGTTTTGTGTATGGATCCTATCCGGAATGAATGTTGTGAAATGATATGATGATATGAAATGTTATGAATTTTGTTGGGTCGCGCCCAACCCAGTTATGAAATCGATATCGGATCCTATGCCGGAAGACGATGCCCGGCCAGATTAACGTAGACACCGAACGTGATCGTCTTTGTAAGGACAATACACGGCCAATCACGGCGCCGCTGAGGAGGCCTCCTTTCGACGCTTGAACTTTGATGTTACGATGAAATGAGGATATGGGATACGGATCATACACACTAAGAAAATGCTCGCCGAGCGACTTTACGAATCGAATGTTTTAGTAAGCACAAGCATTTCAACTAAAACCTCGTGTCTTACCATGATATTGGCGCAAGTAATTCAATTATGATAAAATGTTTTCGCATGAGTCCACCGAGTGCATTACTTGTACTCACCGCATGTTTGTTTTAAATGTGCGTGTTGAGCTCGACGATGGTGATGGAGGAAGTGTTGAGGAGTCCAAAGGTCCTTGTTACTTTATTAAGAATTGGGTTTTACCTTGAATACATATCTTCATATATGTATTCACACACTTTCCGCTGCAAACTCTGAACTTATTTATGTTATATATGATGTTAAGCATTGTTGAGGTCCGTTAGACCATTGCTGACCTTTGGGTTTGATGGCCTAAACTACCTGAATTGTTTTGAGATAACCTTATGTTATGTTCATGCATGTAGTTTACTTTTGATATGTACCTTTATATTAGCCTTCGTGAACCCCAAATACTATTCCTAGTATTAGTCACCCTCCAGTCCGAGTTATCCGGAGTGGGGACGTGACACCTCACCTACCGGGCTCGAAGAAGGCATGGAGGCACTGTCTCATAGCCCCGCCTCTCGAAAGTAGAAAAGGCCGAGAGAGGGGATGAAGAAGATAGCTATTCTGAATGGGTATGTTATCTATTATATGTCTCAGTTAAAATAAGTTATACATTCTGATGTCTTTATTTCTTGTAAATTGTAGCATTTTGTGTCCGAGCAATGATATAACCCACGTGATTACAGAGTCATTCCATAAATTCATGAATCACAACAGCTTCAATTGGAAATTGGTGCCTCAAGAGTTCAAGCAGATTTATTTCGATGAATTCAAGGTTCGTGTTGTTTATACGAAGTCATTTATGTTTTGACCTTTGACACCAGTCATATTGTAATCATATATTTTTTGCAGAAATATTTTTATTGGGATGAAATGATGAACGAGGCTATGGTCTACTCCTACTGGTGCGCAAAGGCCGCCGAACGCTATAAAGATCTTGTTCACAAGATCAAACAGCAGAAGGACTCGCCCAACCCACCTCCATTTATCCCTAAGCGAGATTGGGATAATTGGAGGCTTATTGGCTCGGACAAACGCCCAAGAGAGCGGCAAAGGCCCGCAAAGAATGAATGTCCGAGCCGGATGGCGAGGGTACCGGATAGTCAAGCATCGGGTGGCTCACGCCCGCACTCGAGTATGCGAGAGAGATTGTAAGTACTTAATTTGAAGTTTTAGATATAGTAAATTTATTTAAGAATCGAGACTTGTTAATTATTTAATTTGTTGTACTTATTTATAGGTAAGAGAAATGGAGTAGACATATCGAGGTCCAATGGGATGTATTCCAAAGGTATCATGCCACCGACGACGGAGCTATATGAGACGGAAAGCTCGGAGTATCATGTAAGTATATTCATTAGCGCAATAACGAGCATTTAATTAAATAATAATTATACGAAATTATATTACGATGCAGTTGAGGAACATGTCACTCACTGAGCCAACTGTGTGAGTGATGAGACGACACTAGAAATTGATAGACTCAAATTCTTAAAATGTCCTTGGGAGCTCCCAAAGAAAAAGAATAGGATGTTTGGGTCGGTTCTCTATCACGGACATACATGCAGAGCGAAGTGTCGCCTCATTCGGTGGAGAGTGTCCACCACCGATTCCACACTTATCATCAACAGCTATTGAGATGGAATCCAGATGGCAAGTCGAGCGCGAGCAATACGAGGCCGATTGCAAGTCGAAAGCGAGCAATATGAGGCCGATTGCAAGTCGAGCCGAGAGCGAGATAACGTGCAAGAACGATTCAGCTCAATTGCGCTCGGAGAGGCCTTGAGCGCTTCATGGCCAGCCCGCTTCCCCACCCTCATGATATCGCCTCGCTTCCCCACCCCGCTATATTTGGTTGTATGATGAACAAACAAAAACATTTTATTTGTAAACTTATCGTATAATTTAGAATTGTTTGGTTTGTTTGATATTATGACGTGAAATTGTTTTGTTTTAATTGTGTCGCCTGATTTAGAATGATAATGTTTATCATTTAGAATTGGTTTGTTTGGATTGTGTTTGATTGAAAACAGTTTGTTGTTGTTGTAAACGTCATTCCAAAATACAAATAAAACCGCCCATCGAGCATATTTAGCGGCTGGATCGGCGACGGATCAGCGACGGATTTACAACGTGAAATAACTGAACAAACTGTAACTAAAGACGGATTAGAGACGGAACTGAGATGGATTAGCGATGGATTTGTTACGTGAAATTAAAAAAAAAATAAATTTAACGACGGACTATGTCCGACGCTAGATAACGACGGATCAACGACGGATTGTCATCGAATTAACGACGGATTTACGATGGTATTTTTTAGCTACGGTGTTATTCCGTCGTTAATCCGTCGTTATTAACGACGGATTAGAGTCGTATTAACGACGTAATATGTATCAGACGACCGTTCGCGAGGTTGTCGATTAGGCCGTCGCTAATAATTAGCGACGGACTAAATTCCGTCATTAGAAGTTTTCCAACCAGCTTCCCAACGACGCCTTGATTCCGTCGCTGATCCATTCGTTAATCCATTTTAACGACGGATCTGACATGATTAGCAACGGAATTTTCTGTCGCTATTCGCCTGTTTTTTTGTAGTGAGAAAGCTCAACAAGGTAACCAGGAAAGACCACTTCTCCCTTCCGTTCATTGACCAGATTCTAGAGAGACTCGTCGGGAACAGGTATTTCTTTTTCTTTGACGACTACTCTGGATATATGCAAATTTGTGTGGCATTAGAAAATAAAGATAAGACCACATTCACTTGCCCGTTTGGCACATTTGCATATCGTCGTATGCCATTTGGTTTATGCAATGCCCCAGGGACATTTAAAAGATGCATGATGAGTATATTTTCTGATTTGCTTGAGCAATGCATTGAGGTGTTCATGGATGATTTTACTGTTTATGGCAAGATGTTTAACAGTGCATAGAGCATCTTAAGTTAGTTCTGCAGAGGTGCGTGGAGAAGGACCTTGTGCTGAATTATGAGAAATGCCACTTCATGGTCAAGGAGGTAATTATCCTTGGGCATGTTATCTCTGAGAAGGGCATTGAGGTAGACAAAGCCAAGGTCGAGATCATAGCTAAGCTGCCTTATCCCACCAACATCAAGCAACTGCAGGGATTCCTTGGCCACACTAGATTCTATCGGCGGTTTGTCAAGGACTTCGCCAAGATAGCATAACCGATGAACCGCCTTCTCCAGAACGATGTACCGTGGGAGTTCGACGATGCACGTAAAGAAGTCTTCCAGATATTGACGGGGCACCTTGTCACAGCGCCCATCATAAGGCCACCAGAATGGGGCATGCCCTTTGAGCTGATGTGCGATGCTAGAGGATACGCTGTTGGCACGGTGCTTGGGCGTAAAATTGGCAAGGAAAGCTTCGCCATCTACTACATCAAGACCCTCACCGTCACAGATCAACTACACAACCACGGAGAAGGAGCTTCTTGACGTGGTGTTTGCCTTCGAGAAATTTTGCTCCTACCTCTTTAGGAGCAAGACTGTGGTCTACACTGACCATGCCGCCTTAAAATATCTCATGGCAAAGAAGGATACAAAGCCAAGACTCATACGGTGGATACTCCTCCTCCAGGAGTTCGACATTGAGATCAAAGACAAGAGTGGATCCCAAAATCAAGTGGCCGACCACTTGAGCAGAATTTTGAGAAAGGATGAAGGAGATCCAATCCGAGCAACATTTCCGCATTTGGGAGCTACTCGAGATATACACCAAGGAGCCGTGGTACGCGGACTTGGTGAACTACATCGTGACCGGTGTGTTGCCCGTAGGGATGCCAACACACCAGAGGAACAAACTCAAGAAGGAGAGTCGACAATACGTATGGGATGACCCATACTTGTGGAAGCAATGCTCATACTTGATCTTGAGGAGATGCGTTCCGGAATGTGAGCAGACAAGCATCATTGAGCACTACTATGAGAAGGTGTGCGGATGACATTTTGGGCACAAGAGAACGGCGAGGAAGATCCTTGACTGTGGATTCTGCTGGCCCACTATCTTCAAGGATAGCTACGAGAAGTGTCGAGGCTACGATAAGTGCCAACGCGAGGGCAATGTCTCAAGGAGGAATGAGATGCCCTTGGTACCTATCTTGCCAGTGGAAGTATTCGACGTATGGGGCATGGATTTCATGGTCCCCTTGCCAAACTCTAAGGGAAATCAATACATACTCCTAACAATGGACTACGTGTCAAAATGGGTAAGCCAAGGCCACACCACAAGCGGATGCAAGGACCGAGCTGCTTTTTCTCAAGTTAAACATTTTTAGCGGTTCGGTGTGCCAAGAGCCAAAATCGGTGATCGTGGCACCCACTTCTACAATGCCACCATTGGCGACTTACTCAAGTATGGGGTACTCACCGGATGTCCACCACCTACCATCCTCAAGCCAATAGCCAAGCCGAGCTCTCAAACCAGTACAGAAGACTATCTTGAGGAAGGCCTTGGGAGAGAGCAAGAAGAAGTGGAGCACTCACCTCGACGATGCACTATGGGCATACCGCATACTGACCTTCAAAATGCCATTTGAATGTCTCCCACCCGATGGTGTTTGGTAAGATGTGTCACCCGCTCGGAAAGGGAACACAAGGCATACTGGGCAATTCGCAAGCTCAACTTTGACTGGGATGAGGCAGGAGAGAAGCGTAAGCTTGACATACAAGAGCTCGAGGAGATTCGCCTTGAAGCTTATGACAATGCCGCCATATACAAGGATAGGCTCAAGAAAACCCATGATCTTTTGATCAAGGAAAAGAAGTTCGAAAATGGGCAAGTGGTGCTATTCTATCAAAATAGGTTCCGCTATGCCTCTGGCAAGCTGACCACCAAGTGGGTGGGACCTTACATCGTGCACGCCCAACATCCGAATGGAGCCGTGGAGATAAGCGACATGGACGGCAAGAAAGTGTTCAAGGTGAACGGAAGCAGGCTCAAGACCTACTATGGATACGATCGAAGGCTCAGAGAATGGGACGCTGAGCAAGATGAGCTTCCCGAGGTTCCTCAAGAGGATCCTCAAGATGCCTAAGCTGGAGGAATACGTCGAGCTAACGACATTAAAAAACAGTGCTTGTCGGGAAGCAACCCGATGGGGTATGATTTTACTCGCTTACCTTTTATTCCCTTTTTGTCAAGGGGGTGGTCTTGACCACTTTTAACACTTTGCCTCAAGCAAAGTGTGTGAGTGGGGAAAACCACCCTCGTTATTTTGACCTGCTCGTTGAGACAATTGTTTCTTCCTCGAGGAGCGTATTTTCTTAATTGCAGGTCTGGAAGAAACTCAAGGCGAGAAGAAATGGAGGTGCTGCAGCAGCCAAGGCGACAGCCTTGGCCAAGACACGGGATATGAGTTAGCGTCTGAATCTCTGCACACTGACGCAGGAAAAGTCCCATCACTCAGCCCACTACCCTATAACCGCCTCAACCCACGTCCAAAATTGATCCCTCATTTCGCCTACCCACATTCCGATATTCAAACCTCACCCCAAAAACTTCCCCAAATCAAAGCACAAAACCCTAACCTTCCATCCATGGTTAATACACGTCCAAAGAAAAAGCTCCTGGAACAAGCCTCGAAGAAGAACGTCGCCCGCCGTATCAAAATGGAGAAATCACCAGCCAAGTCCACCGCCGAGGGATGCCCGTCATCCGACGACGGATCCCTCCTCACCGACTTCGCCGTCGGAGTAGAAGGAACGCCCACTCTCCACGACATCAACATGGAGGTGGACGCCTACGAAGAGGGACTACCCCTGACCGAGAAGACACCGGAGAAGAAGAAAGGAGGGTCCTCCTCCATCGAAAAGAAAAAGTCCAAGGAGACTCCTACCACCTCCTCCTCGAAGAAGACACCGGTAGCCTCCTCTCATACTGAGTCCGCCGGCATGGAAACCAAGGTAGTGGAGAAGAATGAGGTTTTCGAGGAAGGAAGCTCCGGCGACGTGCTCGGTGAAGGCAAAGATGAAGGGAATGACCAAGTGGCAGGGAAGGAGGAAAACGACGTCCTTTTCACTGAAGAACGACCGACGATGAAAGCTAAAATGGCGACACGCTCATCGAAGAGGGGGAAGGCTTACACTGTCAATGCCAAGGAGCTCGCCAAGAACAAGGAGATGGTGGTGCCCAAGCTATTGGAGCCTGCACTCCTCGAGCGACTGTGTCAAGGAGGACGTCGGGCGACTGTTCAAAGAATCGGATGGGGAAAGTTTCTTAAGTGGGATAACACAGTTTACGCGCCACTGGTGATGGAATTCTATGGTGATCTTGACATCGACCACGACAAGGGAGTGCCATAGGGCATACAATTCGCACTCCTTGGGGAACGGAGAGAGTTCACGGTTGACGAGCTCAACCAAGCTCTCAATATGGTTACATTGATGGAGGCCAAAGGCGCAAGCTACAAAGGAGCCGTCAAGGTGGTGCCCAACTACACTGATGGAAAATGGTCGAAAATCTGGGCAAAGCTGATCGGAAAAGATGGCTCACAATTCAAATCTTGTGACGCCAAATGAACCGCCCTCAAAGACCCAGCCATGTAAGTGTGCCACCGGATCCTCTCCTACAACCTCTTTGGAAAGAAGGACAGCAGCGCGACAATGTCAAAGAGAGAGTTATACATCCTCTGGGCGATGCACGAGAAGACAAGGCTCAACTTCGCAGCCTTTACGACACATGAAGAGCATCATGAGCAGGGAGCAGCAGAAGATATCCTTGTGCCACTTGCCGACCAACTTCACCAAGAAGAACGATCTGCTCGGCCCCGACTTTGCCATGACCCCCAAGAGAGAGGACACCTTTGACCTGAAGGCGCTCAAGAAGATGCTCAAGATCGTGGAGGACGAGGACGGTAAGCTCACCATACTGCAGGAGCTTGAGAAGCCACTTCCCAAGCCAGTGCACTCAAAGGCCAAGGCAAGGGCAGGACCTTCAGCAACACCAGAGCCTGCCCAAGATGACACTCAAGCCGCCCTCGCCAGATTGCAAGAGACCCTGACTGATATCCAGACTGCACTGCTCGTATTTTTTGCCCATCAAGGATTCAAGTATCCGCCTGCATCCCCCTAAGCTTTTCCTCCCTTGTGTTTGTATCTTTTATTTTTGTGTTTTGTTTTTCTTTTTTGTTTTTTGTGTTTGTTTGTTGTGTGTTTGTATTTTCGAGGACCCTAATTAGTCTAACACTTTGCCACGAGAAAAGTGTGTGAGTGGGGAGGCCCCCATGTTTTTGTTGTGTGTGTTGACCAGCACGTTTGAGATAAGCATGATAATTATGATCTTGGCATAGGCTTTGTAATACATGTTTAGCTTGTTTCAATAAGGTTAGTATGATGGAAAATGGGCATAGCATGCACACCTGTGAGAAATTGAGCCTATATGCTTTATCATTGCAAGCATGATTTCTATTCTGTGTGATATTCGGATGCTTAACTTGGTTGTACTAGAACTTGCCATGGTCAACAATAAACATAAGTTCTCTAAACGATTTAGGCTTTCTTTTTGTAGCCATGGTCAACAATAAACATAAACCCAAATATAAGTATCCATTGCTAGCCTCCTTTGAGCTGTTCGTTTTGTTTTGAATTACCTTGCGCTCTTCCCTGACCTGGGGAATTGAGAGAGGAAGAATAAGGGAGGGATATGTATGTCTTGGGCATCATTTTGGGCAAACACAAACACTAGATGCCTTGGTCTTCGGCCGGGCATAATGAGCTTAAATTGAGAAAATTGGGTATCCCAATTCAAAATGTGTAGAAAAAGAAAAAGGATGGGGAATAACATTTAAAAAAAATATAAGAGAAAAAGAAGTTTCCCTAAAAATATAAAGTGTGCTCAGGCCCGTAAGTATCTTGCCAAGGGAAATGGGAAAACATTCTGCCCAAGACCTAAGTCAAGACAACCTTACCCAAAGCTTAAATACTTCCTACTTTGCCAAGAAGCCACTCAATACAACCCTAAAAGACCTAAGGATAGAGAACTTAGCCCAAGCTATAAGGCAGAGATGGTAGATGGCAGGCAAGCCTATGGCACTTCCTTGATCAAGTTATCACTGAGCGTGAAACCCTAAACACAGAGAGTTTGATTGCTTGAGAGGAACTTCCACAAACTTGCTTTGCCCCGATCTTGATTGACCTTGATACATAGCTGTATTAATCGCCTATGCCGGATTATCTTCGTTATGTTTCATCTTATCCTTGCTGGTTTTTGCGTTTGTTGTTTGTGTGTTTTGTTTTTCTTTTGGGGCAAGGAATGCTTTCACGCTTGAGGACAACCGTGGTTAAAGTGTGTGCGTGTGACGAGCCCACTTTTCATGCTCTTTTTGGGGTAGACCTTGCCCTAGAAGGAGTGCATTTTTGTGTGTTCTTTGTGTGTGTCTGTGTCTGGGAGGACACCCTTTGGGGTGTTGTAGGTTGAGACGGACCTTGGACAAGATCAGGCCACCTCCTGTGAGAGAGAAAAAATCCCGAAGATTACCTTGGCAAGGCATTCTGACATCTTGCCAAGACACGGTACCGCGCGGGAGCTGAGCCTGGTCAATGAGCTGACATGATGCCAAGAGGATGATCGAGACAAGAAAGAGCGGGAAAAAGGACGGGGAATGACGTAGGGGACAGAGGGTAAACTCAGAATGCAGCTGGGGGACTCAGACAAGAACTCTGGCAGACTTGCACGCAAATGGGAAGATTCTGGGCAAGGTCCTTCTCTGCCGGCTGTTTGATCTTTGCCGAAAATAGAAAGGTCAAAGCTGTGGTAGTTGAGAAGAGACAAATCCATTCAGCTGAAGCCAGAGAAGTCTCGATCGGTGGTCCAAACCCCGAGCCAGCTGCTGACCTCACCACCTAACACCTCGAGATGTGCGCGCTGACCAAGCCAAAGAGGAGTACACTTAGGCTGCCAACAACACAACTCCACATAATATCGATTTGGAGAGTGGAAGCATCAAGTCCTGATTTTCTCTCTGCACTTTTCTCTTTCATTAACATTTGGTTTTCATGAGTGATTGGTAAGGAAGAAAAACAAGTCCTATGGGCAACCTTTATGTTTATGTATTTTGTTATCTCTGTCCGAGCAACTGCTTGCCAGAGACTGCTTTACCTTTGCTTTTGATTTTATATTCAAGTATGGTTTCGTTTATGTTCTTGTTTGTTGCTTTTGTGTTTATGTCGATTATGCGTGAGTAGTCGGTTTTATTGGGCTCGGGGTGAAGCACGTTGAGTCGAGGTCATGAGAGTCGTGAGGTCTAAACGTCCTTAGAACCTTGAGTGGGTGTTCCCGAAGCTCTAGGCCTTGATACCCATGTTATTATTTTCCTTGAGCGTTAACTCGGCCGGTAGCCTTGGAGGGGGGGTAGCTATAAGCAATAGCCGGAGTAAGACATCGAGTGTCTCTTTGTCCCGAGAAGTGTGGCTAGAGTGGGTGATTTTAGCCGTCGACCTTGGGCAAAGGGCTGCGAGCCACTCCCTTGGACCGGTTGTGGCTAGTTAGGCTGTCTAGTGAGTCAAGTTGTTGGGGTGGGATACCTAGGGAGAGCGTCTCGGCAAGGGGGCAAGGCAGGGGGCCTCTGTACTTCATCCTAAAACCTAAGGGCAAGCTGGGGCTGGGGGACCTGGTGTACGTGACGACCAAAAAGGGGCGCCTACCCCTTGGTACCTTTAACCAACGACATACACTCTTGGTGAAAACCTGTGAGCCTATGACCGACATCTTGACCAGTATCTCAACGTGTGGAACCCTTGGCCCAACTTCTTGTTATTTAACTTTTACCTTGTGTTTAGTTTTCAGTTTTACTTTCTGCTCAAGATCTATCTCTCGATGCATTTCTCATCGAGATCGTCACCGATCGACACCTTGCCCTCTGGGCAACCTCTTACTCAAACTGTGACAACTCTAGTGACAACACAACCAGCTCTCTTGGGTTCGACCCTTAAATTGCCATATACGAAACTATGTGTTCAAGTTGAAGGAGATTATAAATAGTATCTTGACGCGCCTAGGACCTCGGTCGTCACGTATCGATTTTATTTTTTTGTTTTTCTAATTTTTGCATGTCGGGATGTTTTTGGTCGTTTTGAGTTTTTAAAATAAGTACATGCCCAGGTTATCCTTTTTCAACATGGCTTGTCATTCCATGTTCCTCGTTATGCATATTGCTTGTGCTTTCATTTTCGTGCATCGGTTCCGGATGGTTTATCCTAGATATGAGGATATGCATCAATTTTTGAAGCTTCTTCGCTGCTAAGATTTGTGTCATCTTTCATGCATGCATATTTTCAAGGTACCCTATTATAGATCTTGATGGCCTGAATATATTTACCTTCTGTATCGAGTTGATTTGAAAACCCGGAGATTGCCAAATGTGGAAAGTCGAAAACCTCTGCTTTGCTTCGATCTCCTTTGGGATCACGTTGTTGTTTTGCTTTGTGGAATGTGACTCCAAAAGTTGTTCCGTCTTGTTACCAGGTACCTACCAGTGCGATCTGTGAGGTTGTTTGATCTGTGGATATCTCCCGATTATCGTTTCATTGTTGGGTTGGGTTATATATGCTTATTTTGAGTTATTTACTTTGATATTTCAAAATCAAACACGTGTGTACCGTGAAAATATTTTAACTAAGTTATTACTGTTCCATACTCTGAGATGTGGATCTGTTGATTGTGCACGGATCTCTATTCGATGGGTTGATCATCATCTTGAGTATTGATCGTGGGGATAGACCCGAACTTCGTTGTTATGGTTACGAGGATATGACCCCAAAGTCCCACGGATTGATTGAAGGGATAGACCCACGAATGAGTGGTTCTGATTACGAAGGATAGACCCGGAAGGCCACACTGATTAGCGGGCTGGATGCGTTCCAGGCATGGGCTGGATGGATATATTCCGGGCCGAGATGTTGTGGGATGGTTGGATATGTTCCGAGCTGAGATGTTGAGGGCTGGCGGGATACATTCCGAGCCAAGGTTCTGTGATGGGAGTAACAGTAATAACGGGTCTGGTATCAAAAAGGAAAAATCTATTTTTGCTTACTTAGAAGTGGGTTTACATTTTAAAACCTTCTAAGGTAAGTGCTCTGAACACGATATCATGGATTTTGTTTTATGTTGCAAAAACCCCAGCTGAGTGCGCTATTACTCACCCAATTTTTTTTTTCAAATATTTTCACAGATGGAGGAGGGCTGGACGGGCGACGCTGAGCGTTTGAGCTGCGGGTTCTTTCATGCCTTCTGCTTCCACGATGTTGTGTTATGTATATGTATTATGTTGTTGATGTATTCTTGTCCCTTTATTTTGCTCTCTGATTGGGAACAAGGTTTGCTATGGTGTGATTATGCTGTGAGTGTCGATAAGAGCATGCTATGTGGTTGATCGGTCTAGATGATATGATGTAATGCTATTTTACTTTCGTGCATTACCAGTATCTATTTAGATTATGTTATTTGATGTTATGTTGTTGATGTATTTCTGTTGGTGGATTGTTTGCTTCCCTATTCCCTTGAGGATATGTCCTAGTTGTACAGGAGATGCTGCCCGATTTTCTGGTCGTATATTCTTGTTATATATACTTTATGCATCCTCCCCCTTCTTCCCCGTTTCTTATCCCCCACCCCTAATCATACCCCGGCATCCGTGCCTTCCATCGGGAATTGGGGTGTGACATAATGCATACTGGTGATCAGACTGAAATCAATGCCTGACTGATGCAATAAATACTTCGATTTATTTTGAGTCCTTTATATCTAATGATTTTCATTGATTCCTCTAGAAGTTAACTCGCATGTGTGCAGGATATCAACCTCGCATTTAATGCCATGTCAGAAATAGACTGTAAAAAAGGAAAAAGTAAATACACTTCTTACCATACCTAGACATGCGTAGAAGGTCAAACTTTTATTCCTCTAACGACGCACGTGTTGCTATTGATATTTACATGCCTATTTGTATGCTCTCCATAAATGATCATCACTTTCACACGGTCACATATTTGAAACCATCATTTTTCAGCATTTAGATTATCTCAAGCTTCATACTCTATGATTTTCAAAACCTCCTTACTTTTTCATAAAAATGGCAGCCAAATTACAGAAAAAGAAGCTTACACCTTATGAACCACAAGTAAATCATGAACAGACTATAGCCTTCTCTGAAATATCTAATAAGGACGCTCTTAAGGTCCTCAATATCTATAGGAACCAAGGATGGAAGCATTTCCTAAACTACCAACCCCAGTTCTACATTGAAGAACAGGTGGTGGATTTTTACTCCACTCTACGCCACGACGAGGCGTCCAACAAACTGATAGCCATGGTGATGGTGGAAGTCAGAGAAGAACCCACAACTACCAACCAGCAGTTTGACACCGATGTTATCAAAACCATGCAGGAGATTTTCAAGCTTCCACACAGAGGCGAGCTTCTCTACACAGAGCTCGACCCTTTGTTCTTAGAGGATGTGATGCAAGACGACGAACCCTTCACCCACACTCTTGAAGAGAGCCTTATTCATGCTAAAGTTCAAATTGATGATAAACATCCTTCACCGATGCTACCTTGGACTATTTAGGTCATTTGACCAAGTCTCGATGAACCAACAGATGTTGTTAGCGTATCTGGCCTTAGACAAGAAAATCAACTGGGAGAGATCCTTCATCTCGCACCTGTTGGTGGACCTCCATAATCATAGATGTTTTGAAGAGACATCAGGTCCTATGGTATAACTACACGTATGTATATCGAGGGACATGATGCTGCAATCAGACGAACTGGCAATGCATCACATGATTTCTGAAGGTTACTTCCCCAAAGGTGATGAAGGGGATCACCATTAAAGAGGGCGTAAGGAGGATGCTATCGAGGAGAACAGCCACTACTGGTACGAGAAAGAAGGTAATGGAAGAGAATGTAGCAGAGTCTTAAGAAGATGAAGACTCCCAGAGCAGTCTCCACTGAAGAGGAGGAAGATGATTGTTGCTAGCTAGCTAGGGCGTTCTTGAGGAGCCAAAGTCAAAGCATAAGTCGAACCCTTAGCATCACTAGCACACTCCAATACCCACTCCCAATCTCACGGACCTTGTTCCCACGATACTACTACCTTTCCCTTCATATTCCTCAACCCCAACTCATCTTGAATCATCCCTACCCGGTGTCATCCCTCATTTCACTGAGGTCGTCCTACTAACATTCCCTTATACTTACACCCTTAGCTAACCCCTTCTATTGACTCTCACCGATCCTCCGAATGATTCATAGAGATTAGCCCAGAACCCACCCTTCTCAAACACTCGCTTTACTAGAAAGCCCACGCTTATCATATAAAACCTTTCACATTCTCCAAAATATGCCCGATACCACAGCTCGGTAGCTCGGCTCAATGTTTTCTCGAGGTTAAGATGTCGGTTTTTATCATTTCGCCTATCTTATTAGTGCGGATTAGTGGGAGAAGTACATGGAGAAAGAGATGATCTAGAAAACATCTACAATATCTCGAGCATTTGGACCATAATAAGAACGTTCAGTCCATCATCCAATATCGATCGGTGATGTAATTGTTGATAGAGCTCTTGTAGAGAGGAGTGTTCTTTGCTAAAGGAGAGATAGTTGCTAAAAATGGAAGCGGCTAGGCTACTAAAGAGCTAGTGCCGGTGTGTGCTAATGCGGACCGGTGGATCCATCGAGCTTACCTAGTAGCATGAGGAAGCAACCGATATCCCATCAATTGACCTATCTCATGGCGTCATTGTTCCTTCATTGGTCCCAATCCACGGCTCGAGAGCAACACGGTCTCCATCGAAGCCATGGTGCGGGACTGATGGCGAGTTGGAAGAGGAGCTAGCCAAGGCTGCTTGAGTACACGGTCGGCGTGGCATTGGGAGCAAACTTTCAACTCCCAGGCCGAAGCTGCTAATAAAGCCTATGCCACACTAGTCAATACGTACAAGGAAATGTAGCAACATGAAGCTATTCTTAGGAAAGCCTTCGCTGAATAGATTCCATCAGAGATCATCACTATCAAATGTAATCTGAGTGATCTGGTGGATACTGTCATGGAGAATCTCAAGCACAAGCAAGAACCACGTGATGGAGCAATCAAACACACTGAAACGCAAGATGATCATACTGATGGAAATAATTTTCAAAGCTGACTCCACATGGAGGATTCCAGCTGCTCTTTGACCAATCCAAGATCAGCTCTCTACGGTCCAAAATCAACTAGACTTCACTTCTTCGGGTGCTGACAATCATATATCCGCCCTGGAGGAGGAAGTGGAAGTTCTGAAGAAAGAGCGAGTTGAAAGTGCCAGCCTGCTTGCTGCATATGTTGATAACCTCGAGCACATGGACCAGTCCCACACCTCGTTGAACCAGATTAACAGCGATCTCTCAATCTCTTTCCAGACCTTTGTTGATGATGCGAGAATGGGAAGAAATGAAGGAGATGGTAGCGTGTGAAAGCGGTGGAAGCGAGGCGAGCTAGTGAAGATGAAAAATGCGTTGAAGAAGAAGAAAAAGCTTGCCCGGCACTAGGCGAGGAGGAAGCGGTGAAGGCTGCGGCAGAAGAGTGCCCAAGAAAAGGGCCGTGAAGCTAAAAAGAAGATAAGCGCCTCGTCGGCCAAAACCGTTGATCCTTCCGGGATATCTACCTTGCATCCTTTCATATCGACTTCATTTGAAATGTTAGGAGATCTATCGGACTAGAAGCATGGTGGAATAAGAGGCGATGAGGTAGAGAGAACCGATAAGTGATGCACATAATGCGCCAAAGTAGACCTCGCCCAGAGAAAGGATCTTGTCGTGAGAGAGGTGTGAAAATTCTAGAATGAATGAATTCTAAAGAGTTATTAAGCCATACGAGTCGGGCCTCATGTCGACAAGTAGGTGCCTATTGAGCTCAACGATAGATGGAAGCAGTTGAAGGAAGAGTTCATCATGTGGTATTATTACCGACGAATTTTCTAAAGAACCGAGATCACGGTGATGGCTTGGGAACTTTTATTGGAATACAAAATCGTCTACGGTTAATAAGTTAATCAACCACAAAGATAGACAGCATGCCAGCATAGCTATCGTTCCCCAGCGACCTCTCCAACCTCCGATGCAATGAGCTTTTGTGGATCGAGCCCAAACCGACAAAGAATCATTGGTTACTCTTGAACTTATTAAAATAGACCCGGTCGTCAACACGAGAATTCAAACAATTGGTTATCACGAGTTTTGCGATGTATAGAAGAATCGAGATGAGAAGAAGATGAAGAGAATGAGATCTGTGATCAAGAATTCACTATAATAGACATGTATAGATTGTCGCTAATTGATCTCAAAGCGATGTAATTTATATCTTAGCAATCTAACATATATAAACCGGTCTAGTTACTTTGATGATAATGACTCTTTATCACGGCTCTGTACTTGCTTTAAACCTTATTATCTTTGAATCGACCTTGGTTTGCAAAAAGGATGATCTCGTGAGGAGAATCAAACCATTACATTGAAATTGATTATCTCTCTAACTAGTCTATTTTATTTTTGGGAAGAGGTTATAATATGTAGGTTTGGCATCGTCAAAATGGAAAAGTTGTTGGGAAAATTATGTCTTAACGTGATTTGATCCCAAAACCCGATGATGATTGCCTAATGATGTAAATTAGTGTTGCTCATATGTTGAGAGTCAGCCTTTTGGTTACATGTTTATTGACGAGAACTACCGGTTTGGACGAGGCCCGAAACGATGGACTTCAAGCAATATTGAAGCCTTTTGTACTAAAAGAAGTTGTAGTAACCTAAAATCTTATAGTCCTAATTAGAGCCCATTTAAGTACTAATTAGGGGCTTAAAGCGATGTATCCTAAAAATCTATAAAGAAGTGCATAATAAATGAGAAAACAATAAAAAATTGATTAATTTCTAATTGAAGAAATAAAATTTAGAAAATATAAATCTTATTAGAAACAAATTCTATTAAGATAAAATAGGAGATATATGTTTGGTATTGTATGCTTGAATGAAAAATTCCTTTAAATATAAATGTTTTTAATGAATGTTTAATTATTATTTATATGAGATTTATTTATAAAATGAAATGGAATAATGTTTAAACTATTAAGTGTCTTTAATAACTTTATTTTATTAATATTTAGTGATAAGGAATTTTTTTTTTAAAATTTTTGAATGTTTAAGAATAAATAGAATAATTATTTGAGTATTTGTATATAAAAGAGTTAAATCCATATTTATATGGTTTGTATTCCAATAATTGATTTATTTGTTTTGGATCTTTATATTAATGAGAATATTGAGTTTTATTAATAAAGAATATTAATGTCTAATATTAGTAAATTTTAGAGGATAATTTAAAGAATATCCTAGAAATTAGCAACAAATAAAGAAAAATAAATAAATTAAAATGGTCATATATATATATATATATATATCGTCTAGTATAAACATTCATTTTCATCATCTTCAAAAGCTCTCTATTTTTCCCTCTTGCTCGACACACACTTCACACACACTAAAAAACATTTCTTCAATTATTTCTAAAATTTAAGTGGTGAATTAAGCTCAAATCATCACAAAAGAGGTAAATACCCTATCTAATCCAAACTTTTATGGTTAAATTGAAGAAATTCATCTTCTCAAGTATCCTTGAATTTTCGAAAATTTCAAGTTTGGATTAGAGTTGAATTGTTTAATTTTTGCTATGTTTATTGATTCCTGTATGTTTATAATGCTTGAATATCAAAGATGATGGTTTAAATTATTGAAATTATTAAAATTGGTGGGATCAAGTAGGGAGGTATAAACCCTAAATTTTGCATGTTAATTCATTGTTATGATTTGCTTAAATTGAGTTTATATATATATATAATACCCCAGATTTTCATAACTTTGTTTAAGCGTTAAGTACGTAATTAATTAGAAATTAATTACGTGAGTGACTAGAAACAATGCATCCTTAGATAAGATTTTATAAAAGCTTTAACTTAAAGATTTATATTAGAATTTTAAAGTTGATTGATTAAATGATAAGTCTTTCAGTTATTATTTTTATTTCAACGTTTAAATTAAAAAGAGTGATTTATGAAAGTTTCGATTTGCTATAAATATCTATATTTCTAATTGCTTTATATTGATTTCATAAATTCAAAAAAAGTTACAATATGATATCATTATTTTCAAGCTTGAATTATAGTAAAGAAAATTCTAAAACCACTAAGCTTCTTAAAGAAGCTAAAAGGATTAGCTTATTCTAGAAGCTTCCCAATGACTTGTGAAGAAAGCCTTCAATAGTACCCTAAGACCCATATATATATATATGATCCTTAAAGCTTGCTCAATACTTTACTTAGCCATTTTTCTCCCATTCACTCTCAAAATTGAAACACACACACCACACACACGGAAATTCTCTTTCCAAAATCGAGATTTCAAGCTTCCAATCCTTTCCAACTTGGTAGATCAACGTCCTAAGAAGGTAAATCACTAATCTTATTCAAGTTTTGAAGTTAAAATCAAAGTGAAAAACCCACCCCAAACCCCAAAACGTTCGCCAAATTGGCCGTGTCCTTTCTGGGTTTTGTTCTTGATTTTTAGTACATGTATGCATAGATCTATCTATATAGAGTGATATTATGTTGAGAAATCAAAGAAAAATCCTCCTTAACCTCTATATGTTTCGACCATTATGGGCCATGTTTGAGATTTTCGTTTTCAATTTTTAGTTCATATGTTTAGATCTACCCTCTTTGAGATGATTTATGTTGGATCTATGGTTTGATTGGTTGGTTTCATGAAAACCTAAATTTTATTCAAGAACCCTAATTGTTATCTTGAAGTTTTGTTGATGATTTCTTAAATCGAGCTTAGATCTATATAATTAAAGGCGTTTGTGCATGATTAGAGTTTATTATGAAAACAAAATTGAACCTCCAAAATTCTTGTGATGACCGAAAATATAGGGCTTGATTTCAAGATGATTTGGCTTTGATTTGATTAAAATAAGCTTGTAGTTATGTAATTATATATCTATGATTGTGTTTAATGAAAGAAATTGGGTTTTAATCCAACGTATATGAAAAACCCTAAATTAAAGTGCTTATGTAATGTCGAGAACTTTTCGAGTTGATTTTATTTGAGATGTTTGATTTCAAAAGTATGATTTAGTATATTAAATTAGCTTATTTTGAATTATTGATATTTTCTATGCTTATCTGAAAAATTTAGATTTAGTTAGTTTGCGTTTACAAAGGATTTTGTGATATTGATTTTATATTTGGAATTTGATTTCAAAACATAGATTCTTATGATTATATAGCTTAATTAAGGTTTACTTGATCAAAGTTCTCAAAGAAATCGATTAGAAAGATTAAATATTTTGTTATAGCAATATGATATTCCTTATGAATATAAGGAATTGAAAAGACTAATGTTCTTATAAATACTTTCTTAATAAGTTAAATAGTTTAGTTTTGGGATGCATTGAACTAGCAAGGCTTAGCTTAACCATAGAGTATCGAAAGAGTTTTAGTAGAGGCTCAAGAGTTAGAAACTCTTAGTTCCTCTTTCCCGTATTCATTCTTCTTATCTCTTTTTAAGGAGCACACGGAAGCGGAGTAGAAGTCAAGAGGGGAAAAGCATAAAGTTCCAAGTAATCAAGTTCAGGTGGGCTTTCTAAACTAAAAATATGTTTGTGCACAAGTTTATGATGATGAGCATGAGTCTCTTTTATAAAAATTAATTGACTTGCCTATTTTGAGCATATTGCACATCTACGAGAGAATGGCGATATCGGCCCCATGCTAGGCAGGCTGCTAGTAAGGGTATGTGTACACGGTGGCCTTTGGCGAGGTGTTTGAGAAGGAGGCCTCTTCTCAACACGTTTGGCGTAGATATGGTGTTCGTTGTTGATTGTCTGCAGACATGTTATATTAAATTGTTAAGCACGTGCATTGATCATGAAGTAAGTGAATTTCATGAAGTTTGATTCATAGGTTATTTCTTAAAATCCTCGTGAATCTATAAAGTGTGCAAGTCGATTTTATAGCTCTAAGAGCATGTTTCAATTATTTTGGCAATTGCCCACCGAGTGCATCAAGTACTCACATGCATGTATTTCTAAATGTGCATGTAATGCGGAGATGAAAATGTGGATGAATCTTTGGCGAAGACCTAAATGCCATGTCTATGTTTTGCCACGAGTTTATGTCTCACACATAAACTCGGCTACTCTTCTTGCCAACTCGTTATAGTTGTGGAAACTTGCTTAGTTTGAATCTTGATGGGTTTGAACATTTGAAAACAAGTATGAATTTTGTGTCAAAGATTATGGTATCGGTTGCTAAGCAGGGGTTGATTAATATTCTACCTTGATCTTTTGGTTAATCAATTGTCCATTGACTCGTCTCTCTTTAGAAAGGATAATTGATTATATCTGTGATTCATATGATTTTGATGTGTCATGATACAGAGTTCTGATGGGTTAGACATTAAAGAAATAATTACAAACTTGAGTCAATGAGTATTGAATTCACTTGCTTATAGCGATTTAATAAGTGTTTGACTTTTGCTTATTAATTGATCATAAACTCAAAGGCTCGTCCTTCTTTGGATATTAATTTCTTCCTGTTTGCGAGTCTTTTGTAATAGTTAGTCTTTTTCTCTTAAATCAATCGTCACACTCCGGTTATTCAGTTAATCAGAGATTAGGTCAGTCGGGGTGTGACAATATATATGATTATGTGGAAATAAACATGATTGAGTTGAAGATTGGAATAAATTGAATGTATATATAATCCCATAATTTTCAAAAACTAGGGGGTTAGAGGATCTTTGAATTTTTTATTTTATTTGACTTATTTGATATGATTTTTGAGATTTAGGATATAAATAATGCTTAACTTGAATTTATAGGATTTTATGCACTTGAATGTTGAAAGTTACATTTGGTAAGTTTAATCTAAGTTGAAGGATTTCTATGATGGGTTTGAGTGGGCTTGCAATTGGTTATGGATTGGTGATCATTGATGATGGATAAGCATGTATATGAGTTGATTTGAATTAATTTGATTGTGGATTAAAATTCATTTATTTACATAATATTGAAGTTGAAGGGCATACTATGAATATGGTATAAATGAAAGAGTTTGAGCTTTCTTTGAGCTTCTACATATATTTTAGGCATATGGTAATGATTTGGTGGATTTTGAATAAGTTTGGGTGAATTGGGAAGATTTTCGATTTTGATAAACTTACCACGTTTAAATTTTATATGGTATAGTATATTGTTAAGATGCTTTGAGAATTAAGTTAGTAAGCTTATGATAAGTCCATAAATGAGATTGAATTACTTGTTGGCCTTAAGTTAAGGTTTAAGATGATATTTATTGATAAAATTAAGTATAATCTATTTACATTCTTTTGGTTAAAGAATTTTATAGAACTTCCTAAAATTAAAGTTTACTAAGGAAATAGATTATTAAGGGATGCAATAGCCTAACCTAAATCTTAGATTTAGGTATAAGACGTGATATGTTCAAATAATTAAGAATGTTTTCTAAGTTCAATAATTATTTTATTTACAAAGATCAAGTAAAGACAAAGGAGGATTGAAGGACGAGAAAGAATAAATTGTGGAGTAACAACGTTCTAGGAGGGTTTATTTTTTTTACTAACGTGTGCATAGTATTGAATGTGCTATTTATATATTGCATATTGTTGTGATGGATTCATTTGCCATATTTGAGCATAAGTTCATGTTACCTATCTAGGGAAGGGTTGTGTATACAGTTATGACCGTAAGCTTGCAGTTATGTAGGCCTGTCAGGGTATTGAGAAGGAGGCTTACTTCTCAATACCGAAGAACGTAGAGAGGGTAGGACTGTGATTGGTAGCCTTCGGGCCTTAGACAAGGAAATCAACTGGGAGAGATCCTTCATCTCGCACCTGTTGGTGGACCTCCAAAATCCTAGATGTTTTGAAGAGACATCAGGTCCTATGGTATAACTACACGTATGTACTATCGAGGGACATGATGCTGCAATCAGACGAACTGGCAATGCATCACATGATTTCTGAAGGTTACTTCCCCAAAGGTGATGAAGGGGATCACCATTAAAGAGGGCGTAAGGAGGATGATATCGAGGAGAACAACCACTACTGGTATGTAATACCCCGATTATTTAAACTCCTAATTACGAAATTAATTTCGTAAATTAGAATATTATTATAATAATTTGATTATTTAAAATATCGAATAATGATTTCGATTATTGTTGGAATAATAAATTCCTATGTTTTATTCACAAATAAATGTGAATCTAGAAATACGAATATTTAACGTATTTCAACAGTATTATTTCTACGTCGATTACGTATCGATATTTATATGCTCGTGATATTTTCTAAGTTTTTAAGCTTAGAATTTAATTCCATTATTATTGGAATTATTTAATAACGTGATTATAGCTTTATTTCGACCATTTTGAGATGAGTCGATATTTAAGCGTTTGAGGCGTTTCAAGCGTTAACGTTTTGAGATGACTTGAAAATCAAGTTCAGCGATCGAGGAATTATGATATTTAAATTCCTATGATTATTTTATATAATTGGAATATTATTTAGCATTGAATTAATGCTAGAAATTTTGGAATTATATTGTTGATTATTTATGATTCTCGAAAACCTAAATCGAGAAATAGGATTTTCTACCTATGGATTACTCCAATAATTTTTCCTATGATATAATTTATCATTTAAAACATATATTATGATATATATGTATAATTAGCATGGAAAAAAAACAAATATTAGCTCATGAGGAATGAAAATACCGTGAGCTTTGTACTAAATAGGTGGTTCATGCCACTTTTTGTGTATCCATTGCAATGTAGTGAATTAATTCATCCAAGTATGATCTAATTGCACTCTAATCAAGAAATGAACAAGTGGGATATATAATTGTGAGAGAGAGCCGTTTATTTTGACTAGGAATCCCCTTGATGATGTATTGTATATATATATGGGATAGAGTGTAGGATTATATTCTTGTAATAAGACAAATGAAATTATTTTTGCTCCTCTTGTATACAAGAGCCGACGGCTCTTAGCTCTCAATTGCAATGGATTGAATTGTTCAAGAAATAATTATGTAAGAGCTAGTAAATACCATGACCTAAGCTAGATGAATCACCATTTTGATCTTTGTGTGTGCATGGAAGTCGACGGCAGTATAGAGCTTGAGACAAAATTCATTTTGTTTCCCCCAAAAATCTTTATTAAAGCATCTCCATGAGTTAATGCAAATGTAAGAGATTTTTTTTAGCATGACATCAACTCTTTGACTAAATTTCATTCATTGTTTCTGTGAGAGTGGAGAGAGAGCCGAGAGTGTATATTGTTTTATGTGTTGTTTCATTTGTTTTAAAAAAAAAAATTGCCTAAGTATATATTTTATTTTACAACCACGAACACATTTCAAACTCATTTCTCTCTTCTTTTCTCATTCTGCGAAACACTCTCGATGAAAACCAAACTTTCCTTCTTCAATTCTCTCAATTTGCTTGAGTTCTTTTCACCCTACAACCGATCAACTCCGATAACGAGGTTAGATATCGAACAAGCTTGATAAAACCTATCTTTTCAATAATCCTACGGTTTAAATTATTATTTTTAGCATGTATTAATTATGCGATAAATCGTGTTAGCATGTTATAAGCTTAGAAATTATGTTACATATATCGATATGTGCATAGATTATTTATTTCCTAAAGCTTAGCAATTTATTTAAATTATTCTAGTGATGCTCGATTTTTACTAGGATGTTTTAATGTTGGATTATTGATCTATAGTGTTGTAGAAATGCATGGTATTAATTTAGAAATTTTGGAAATCATTTGTATAAAACTTCAAACTAGAAAATACTTAGGATTTGATCTATGGTTTATAATTTTATATGCTTGATATAATAGCATATTATTGATCTAGGGTATTGATTAGGTGTTGTAGGAATTTATTAGAATTTTGGACATATATAGCTAAATATTTTCAAAGTGCGAGACCTAGAGCTATAGGAATTATGGTTTGTAATGTGTTATTACATGATATTGTGATGTATTAGTGCTATATGATAGCATATAAGCATAGTATAATTTTATAGGATTTTATAAAAATTGTTTGGTATTTATTGTACTATAGTAACCGTGAGCTACTTTGATGGTTTCTTGGTGTATGGTTTGATTTTATCAAACTATAGGTTATAATTATGTCACATATTAATATTTGAGGCTTGTGTATAATTATTGGAATTTTTGGAAAATTATTGATATTAATTTTGATAAAAATCGAGAGCCTATAGTATATATATAGGTGTGTTCCAAATTTTTCTATAGTGATATTAATACATATTAATGATCATAATGTAAAATAATACACTATATGAATTTAGAGAAATTTTTATAACAAGTTTGGAAATTATAGCTCATAACCGTGAGCTATAGTGATTTTATTAAGGATTTTTTTTAAATCCTTTTTAATCAAGAAAATAATATATTATATATCTAAAAATTATTTTTTTTAGACATATTAAAAATTTTCGAGAATTATTAAACATAGAATATTATGTTTACGAAGAAACGTTATATTAAATAACGTTAAAAGCATAAATAATGCTTAAAGTATTAAAAGATTAATATTGAAAGAAAATATTAATTAAGTTTATCGATTTACGTGAAAAATCAAGGATTAAAGTTTTATTAAAATAAATCGATTAAAAATCGATTTATATTGATTTTATTCATTAAAATATGAGTTATTGAAAATTTATTAAGAAAAGTCAAAATGGTTGACTTTCGAAATTAACGTACGAAATATGATCGTTAAATACTCTAATACGTGAGAAACGTATTACTTTTATAAGAATATCTCAATTGTGAGAAAAGATTTCATAATTGAAATCACTTTATTGAATAACGTTATTATTTGTTAATTGTTTAACCTAAAAGGTTAATATGAGATTGTAGATCATATTACGTCTCTCTCAAGCGACGAAATTATTACATTAAAATACGCGTTGAAACGACGTATCAAGATTATTAAGACTTCGAATTATTATTTTATTTATCAAAGTTGAATGAACTTTGAAAATCTAGAAAAGCGTGCCAACGTTCTAAACGTAAATTTTTGCGTAAAGGTGGGACGTGAAACTCACGCGCAACGAGGAGAAGAACATGTGTACCGAGTTTCGAAGTTTAAAAGTCAAGGTGGGCTTTACTATACTCAAACTGGTAGAATTTTACCAAATAATTCATTTATGATGCTTTATTGCAAGCAAATAATTATGAACTGATTTATTTAATTACCTGCCCAAAATGTTTATGTTTTATGTATGTATCGATCCATGATTGTTGATGCATAATGTTGGGTAGCCCCACTTTATGACATGTTTGAATTCGTATTCTTGGAAGTACCCCAAGAATGATGGAGAATTAAGTATCTGTCTTGAGATGGCTGGATTTTGTGCCTGATTATTTTGTATTTGTGTCTTTGAAAGGGTGCTCGGCCGGTCGCGGCGTCTGTGAGAGGAGGCCTCCTCTCAGTATGAAAAATTGTTGTGAATGATTATTGTGGTGGATATGGATCATACATACGTGGAAAATGCTTGTGGCGATATTTATTGAAAATGATGAGAAAATATTTAGTAAGCACGGTATTTCAAATTAAAACCTCGTGTATTATTCTTGTGATGGGACGAGTAATTCAAGCGTGATAAATTATTTTGGCATGAGCCATCGAGTGCATTATTTGTACTCGACCGCATATTTGTTTTAAATGTGCGATTGAATTTAGTAATGATGGTGATGGGCGGAGATGTTGAGTAGTCGGGGTCTTTTGGTATTTATTATGTTTGAAAGAAAGAACCATTGGGTGCATATCGTCATATATGCATTCACATGCTTTCATTGCATATTCGAATATTTTGTATGTTATTGTGATGATTGTATCATGCAGATTATCGAACCTCTTGTTAAAGGAACTCGTAGCCTTTACATTTGTATATGACTTTTGCCTTGTGAATAAGGGTTGAATTGTTTTGCCTTGTAAATAAGGTTTGATCATTGAAGTTCGATAAATATTATTACGAAATCTTTTGATTATTTTTATCAATTGTTTTGCATTCAACATTCCAAGCTCGATTCTCTCTAATCATCCTTTGGATTAGGCGGTACGTGACAGAGTGGTATCGAGCATTTTGCTCTCTCGAACCTAAAACTTTCTTTCAAATTGAGTCTAGATTGAGTCACTAGACTTAGAAATCATCGACTACGCTCAACACTCCATCACATCCATTTCGGTAGGGAAAAGGTAAATTATTTTCTCATCTTTGAAAACGAAAGTTTGAGATTTATGAAAATAAATTGTGTCGATAGAACATTATCGACAAATGATTGTGTCGATAGAACATTATCGACAAATGAAATGAGAAAGGTTGTAAATAACCATGATTGATTATTGATTGAAGAATTTTTTTTTTTAAAAGAAATGAGTATGTTTAAAGCGAACTATGTTCGTCATATTGAATATTTATTTATCATTTCTCAATGTTGATTTTGATTAATGCCTATGTCATCCCGAATGGAACATAGACGAAATAAGATGCATGATCCCTCTTTGAAAAGAACATAGACGGACAAATGTACGAACTCTTCTCCTCTTTTTTTCGAGAACAAAAGAATCGAGCTCAAAATTGAAAAGCTAAGGCTTTCCACCTCGTTTGAAGTCAACCCAGAGTTTACCTCGTCACCTCGGCTGACCAGTTGAGCGCCTCGGCATTGCGCGACTTCAATTGATTCACCCTGGCATCGACCTGGGCGTTTACTTGGTGTCAACCTCGGCCATTTCACCCCGGCCATTTCACCCGAATTGCTTTGTGCAGTAATTTTATTTTGGTCCGATATCCTTCGTTCGGACTCCGATTTGCGGATGGTTTTCGCCCACATACTCCTAACACACTGTACTGTATTTCTTATGAAGGACCGAGCTCTCGATTCCTTCTCCAAAATTCGCTAGAGTCAGTACAGTTCGCCTCGTCACCCGGCAGCTCGCCTCGTCACCTCGGCAGCTCGCCTCGTCACCCGGCAGCTCGCCTCGTCACCTCGGCAAGCTCACCTCGGCACCTCGCCTCGGCACCTCACCTCGGCAGCTCCGCCTCGGCACTTCGGCCTCGGCACCTCGCCTCGGCAGCTCGGCCTCGGCGTTCGTCCTCGGCACCTCGGCTTGGCGAACTGCTTGTGTGATGATTTTGTTTTGCCCGTTCTCGTTTGTTTGAACTCCTATTCTGAACGGTTTCGCCTCGTACTCCTAACACAATTTACTTTATTTGTTATGACGGATTGAACCCCTGATTCCTTCTCCAAAATTCACGAGAATCAGTACAGTCCACCCCGGACAGTTTACCTCGGCAAAGGCAAACTGCTTCGTGCAGTGATTTTGTTTTGGTCCGTTCTCCTTCGTTTGGACTCCGATTTGCACATGGTTTTCTCCTCGTACTCTAACGGACTGTACTATATTTCTTATGAAGGAAGATCCCTGTTTCCTTCTCCAGAAATCACGAGCCAGCAGAAGCTAGCTCGTAGTTTTATAGAACTAGAATTTAGTTATATGATAAGATTTTTTTATCTTTGCTAGATAGCAAGTTTCCTAGTATGGTAGGAAAGCTACAACGCGTTGTATATGAGAACAATTTCCATATAACAATTATCATTTTATCGGATGTGATTGGATTGTTTATACGCTTTATAGACTGTCCGGTTATCCTATTTGCTTAGATCGTTAAGTTTATTTTTATCTATGCATCGTTATCTTTATTTAGTTGTCTTATGCTCGTTTATGCGTGGCGGATGGCGGGACTCGACACACCACTAGGCGGAGGCTAGGACCGAGGCCACCCCAGTGAGATTGTTCATAGGTGCCGTGGTTACGGATGTCTTTGGGAGATGATCTCGAGAGTTTCTCATACTACCTTCGTCATTGGAGGGGCGCCTGAGCATGGGTGGCGACTTGATGGCGTGAAGCGTCTTGATCGCGGCTTCCGATTGTTGGGAAGACTATGCACGGAGATATCGGAGATTATATCTACCGTGCGCGCGGGGACTATGACGATAGCGGATCTACCGAGATTTGTGAGCCATTTGACCTCGTCTTGATATCTCACGGTAGCCAGAGAGGACCGTACCTCCTCCGGGGAGTATCGTGGCGTGACGAGTCACCCGAATGGCTTTACTTGGAGGTACCTCGTCGAGTGGACGGTGGTGCCCAGTTCACGGAGGGCGAGGCGGGGCTTGCGGAGGTAGAGAGGCGTCTCGGCCCGAGCATTAGGGATGCCGTGTTTCCCATTGTCGATTGGACACCCCATACACCCACCGCTCCCTATCTTGCCGCCTATGACAGCGCGGCACACGCAAATGAGCCGTCTGAAACGACGGCCGGGATGAGGTCTTTGATGATCGCGATGACTTGATCCGATCCGCGACATTCCTATGGTTAGGGATGACGGGCGGGACCGTCCGTCAGTGCGCCGCCGTGAGGGCGACTCGGACGATGATGATTCGGATGATGATGATTTAGATGATGAGGAGGATCTTGAGGAGGATCGATGAATGACGACGAGTGATGCACCTGTTGACCAGCCTTGTTAGACTTTAGTCTGTATGTATATAGTCCAGTATGTGTGTAGGTTGCTTATGTATTTTTGAAAAAGGAAAGTGAACACTTGTATTTTGTATTATCATGTAACTCCGTATGTTGTTCAATACGGGTTAAGCCTTTGAAATGCCATCTATTGTACATTATCTCTTTTTGTATTACCTGCTGTACAAAATAGTCCTCCTTGAGGCACAAATTTCCTGATGTATATATGATAACCCCGAAACGGGCTTTTGCGGCAGAAATGATTTTGTGATAAGAATGAATAGCTTGAATTAAAGCTGCTTTACAAAAGAAATTGTATGATGATATTATATTTGTTAATTGTGAAAATGATTTTCAATATTTATTGTATGTTTAAACAACAGAATGCCGCCAAGACGGGATCCTGCACAAAGAGGTAGGGGAAGGGGAAGAGGTAGAGGCAGAGGAAGAATTCCTGTACCAGAACCTGCGAATATACCCCAACCACCACCACCTCCACCCGATCGTAGGATCGAGGAATTATTTCTTAGACAGAACCCACCATCCTTTGATGGAAAAGGGAGCCCAGATAATGCCGAGCAATGGATAAGGGCTATGGAAAGGATATTTGATTTTCTTCGATGCACAGCACAGGAACGGCTGTCCTGTATTACTTTTCAACTGACAGGACCTGCCGACTTTTGGTGGGAAGCCCGACGGAAGATTTTACTGCAGGATCAGATGAATGAGTTCACTTGGGAAGAATTTAAAGAGGAACTGTATGAGAAATACGTTCCGAAAAGTTATCGGAAAAGGAAGGAACAAGAATTTTATAATCTGAAACAGGAAAAGATGTCCGTAACAGATTATGATCGCA
Source organism: Salvia rosmarinus (assembly GCA_036937905.1). Lineage (NCBI taxonomy): Eukaryota > Viridiplantae > Streptophyta > Magnoliopsida > Lamiales > Lamiaceae > Salvia > Salvia rosmarinus. Next base: position 35,218,543 of record CM072824.1, on the reverse strand, counting down.
CTTTCTGCGATATGTCGATATGCCCCGATCGGTGAATACGGATATGAAGATGGCGAGAAAAGTTTAGAGTGCGGATTGAGGTCGAGAGATAAGAATGTCTCTAGCGGTCATGGAGATCGACTTACACGAAGCTCTCGGACGAGCTTTGGACATCGAGCGACCATGCGGAAGAAAGACAACTCAAACCCGGACACAAAATCGAGGGACAAAGGAAAGAGAAAGTGGGAAGGAAATTTTAGTAACGATGGCGGGGAAGTTTTGGTATCTGAATAACAAGCGGCCGTGGCACTAAACACGGTACCACAAGGCGGGGATGGAAAAAGCTAGTCTTTTCCTCCGATGGGAGGACCACAAGAGCAGGCAAGGACAACTCCTTGCCCAAAGTGCCAGAAGTTTCATAAAGGAGTTTGCCATCTGGTAAATTGCTTTAAGTGCGGAATGAAGGGGCATTACGCGAATAGTTGCCCTGGGATACGCACGGGGACAGTGGGAAGGCCAAATCAGCCTGGCAATGCCCAACCCCTCAGGGCTATCCAGTTTCAGCCTCAACCGCAGCAACAACCGCCACAACAACGATGGCGGCGACCTCAACAACAACGACAACCACCACCGCGGCGTAATCGGCGGCGACGCCAACAGCGGCGAGAATCAGCGAGGCAGGCGCCCGTCAGCCTCAGCCGGCTCAAGCCAGAGCATATGCTCTGCACCGGAGGCAAAATGAACAAAACCAGGGAAACCTGGCAGGTATGGGAACACTTCTCAACGTACCTGTTATACTTTTGTTCGATACGGGAGCATCACATTCTTTTGTAGCAAGAACATGTGTAGATCTATTGGAACTTAGATCTGAGAAAGCAAACCAGGATATGAACATCTCTTCACCTATAGGAGGGATTATGACTGTTACTCATATTTGCTCAAACCTAGAGTTGAACTTAGGATCACTTAAGGTTCTGACGAATAACTTAAACATAATACCCATGGGTGATGTAGATATAATTTTGGGAATGGATTGGTTAGCAGAAAATTATGCTACGATCCTGTGTAAGGAAAGGAAAATTTCATTCCAGTTTCCTGGGCAAGAAGCTACAAGCTTTTACGGAATCAGCATGGGAAAGAAAATTCCGATTATATCAGCATTGAAGGCCAGAAGCATGATAAACAAGAAAGGATGCCATGCATTTCTTGTTTATCTGAATGGAGAAGATCGAACAACGATAAAAGTTGAAGATGTAGAGATTGTACGAGAATTTTCAGATGTTTTCACGAAAATCTACCGAGATTGCCTCACGATGAACAAGCTGAGTTTACCATTGACTTGGAACCCGGATCGGCTCCAGTGTCAAAGGCACCGTACAGAATGGCTCCGAAAGAACTGGAAGAGTTGAAAATTCAAATCCAAGAGCTGTTAGACCTAGGTTTTATCAGACCTAGTGTTTCGCCTTGGGGAGCACCGGTGTTATTTGTAAAGAAAAAGGATGGTTCATTGAGGATTTGTATAGATTACGAGGCCCGAACAAAATGGCTTAAAAACAAGTATCCACTTCAAGGATAGATGACTTGTTTGATCACCACGAGGAGCTAGCGTGTTCTCGAAAATCGACCTCAAGTCGGGCTATCATCAACTTAAAGTGCGGCACGAAGATGTATCAAAGACGCTTTCCGAGCGAGATCGGCCACTATGAATTTATAATTGTGCCATTCGGATTAACTAATGCTTGACGGTATTCATGGATCTCATGAATAGGGTGTTCCACCCATACTTAGACAAATTTGTTTTAGTCTTCATAGATGACATCCTCATCTATTCGAAAAATGAAGACGAACACAAGGAACACCTCAGGACAGTGCTACAAACTTTAAAAGATGAACAACTTTTTGCTAAATTTAGCAAGTGTGAATTTTGGCTAAAGGATTAAAGTTGATCCAGCCAAGGTAGAAGCAGTCCAAGAATGGAAATCGCCAAAGACACAAAATGAAATTAGAAGTTTCTTGGGATTAGCGGGTTACTATCGGAGATTCATTGAAGGATTCTCAAAGATAGCAAGACCAATAACCCAGCTACTCAGAAAAGGGATCAAATTCACATGGACTGATGAGTGTGAGGCGAATTTCCAGACGCTCAAACAAAAGTTAACTACTGCCCCTGTGTTAGCAGTTCCAGAAGCAGATCAAGAGTACGTGGTCTATCTGAGATGCTTCCAAAATGGATTAGGCTGTGTGTAATGCAAAATGGAAAAGTGATAGCCTATGCATCTCGACAAGCGAGACCGCATGAATTGAATTACCCAACACATGATCCGGAACTAGCGGCGAGAGTACATGCTTTAAAGATATGGAACATCATCTCTACGGAGTAAGATGTGAAATCTTTACCGATCATAAAAGTTTAAAATACTTTTTCGAGCGAGAGATCTAAACATGAGACAAAGGAGATGGCTCGAATTGGTAAAGACTACGACTCGTGGTATAAACTATCACCGGGCAAAGCGAATGTTGTAGCCGATGCCTTGAGTCGTAAAGTCAAAGCAAATTGGGATGTCTCCTCACAAATGAAGAAAAACTCATTGAAGAGTTTGAAAGGATGAAGATTGAATTGATTGAACAACCGAGGCGATCACGAGTTATATTGCTACACTCGCTTTGACGTCGACTTAAGGAAAAGAATCCTTGAAGGACAAAGGATGGAGGAAAAGTTAGAAAAGCAAGAGCCAAGGTAAGGATGGAGGGTGAAAAATTTTCAAGAAGCACCGAGACAATGCTTTATTATTTGAAGGAAGATTGTGTATCCCGGACAACAACGATCTTGGTGAAATCATGAGTGAAGCTCATGACACACCTATCTGACCCATCCAGCGATACAAAAATGTACCAAGATTTGAAGAAAAAGTTCTGGTGGGAAGGTATGAAAAGAGACATAGCCTCTTTTGTAGAGCGATGTCTTGCTTGTCAGCAAGTAAAAGCATTACACCAACGTCCTTACGAAAGCTACAGACCTTTGGAAATACCCGAGTGGAAATGGGAAGATATAGCTATGGACTTTGTTACGGGTTTACCAAAGTCTAAAAGAGGAACACTTGCTATATGGGTAGTAGTGGACAGACTCACCAAATGTGCACATTTTCTGCCAATTCAGATTACCCACGGTGCGATAAGCTAGCCAAAGATGCGTAAAGGAAATTGTACGCCTGCATGGAGTACCGAAAACTATCACTTCTGATAGGGATTCAAAATTTACTTCAAGATTCTGGACTAGCTTGCAAAAAGAATTGGGCACGAAGTTAAATTTCAGCACAGCTTTTCACCCTCAAACCGATGGACAATCGGAAAGGACGATCCAAACACTCGAAGACATGTTGAGAACTGTAGTGTTGGATCGAGGTGCCAAATGGGAAGAGGTTTTACCTCTCATCGAATTTGCCTACAATAATAGTTATCAAGCGACGATCGATATGGCCCCATATGAAGCCTTATATGGGAGAAAATGCCGATCACCGCTTTACTGGGATGAAGTGGGTGAAAGAAGAATCTTAGGGCCTGACGCTATAAGCGAGATGATTGAGATCGTTCGCCAAATTAGGCAAAGAATAAAAGAAGCTCAAGATAGACAGAAATCTTACGCTGATACGCGAAGGTCTGAGCTACATTTTGAAAATGGAGATAAAGTCTTTTTGAAGGTCTCTCCATCTAAAGGGATTATAAGGTTTGGAGTAAAAGGAAAGTTAAGACCCCGTTTTATTGGACCTTATGAAATCCTAGAAAGAATAGGCCCAGTCGCCTATAGGTTGGCCCTTCCGCCAAGCCTAGGAAACGTACATAATGTTTTTCACGTATCACAACTCAGAAAATACGTGTACGACCCGAAGCATGTAATCCATCAAGACGACGTGATCCTCAATCCAGATATGAGCTATAATGAAGAACCTACGGCTATTCTAGACCACAAGATTCAGCAATTGAGAAACAAATCGATTCCACTAGTCAAAGTACTGTGGAAGCATCATGGACAAGAGGAAGCCACGTGGGAGCTTGAGGGCGAAATGAAAGAAAAATACCCGATCTTTTAAAGAGGTATGTAAATTTCGGACGAAATTTCTTTAAGGGGTGGAATGTAATACCCGATTATTTAAACTCCTAATTACGAAATTAATTTCAGTAAATTAGAATATTATTATAATAATTTGATTATTTAAAATATCGAATAATGATTTCGATTATTGTTGGAATAATAAATTCCTATGTTTTATTCACAAATAAATGTGAATCTAGAAATACGAATATTTAACGTATTTCAACGAAGATTATTTCTCGTCGATTACGTATCGATATTTATATGCTCGTGATATTTTCTAAGTTTTTAAGCTTAGAATTTAATTCCATTATTATTGGAATTATTTAATAACGTGATTATAGCTTTATTTTGACCATTTTGAGATGAGTCGATATTTAAACGTTTGAGACGTTTCAAACGTTAACGTTTTGAGATGACTTGAAAATCAAGTCTAACGATCAAGGAATTATGATATTTAAATTCCTATGATTATTTTATATAATTGGAATATTATTTAGCATTGAATTAATGCTAGAAATTTTGGAATTATATTGTTGATTATTTATGATTCTCGAAAACCCTAAATCGAGAAATAGGGTTTTCTACCTATGGATTACTCCAATAATTTTTCCTATGATATAATTTATCATTTAAAACATATATTATGATATATATGTATAATTAGCATGGAAAAAAAAACAAATATTAGCTCATGAGGAATGAAAATACCGTGAGCTTTGTACTAAATAGGTGGTTCACGCCACTTTTTGTGTATCCATTGCAATGTAGTGAATTAATTCATCCAAGTATGATCTAATTGCACTCTAATCAATAAATGAACAAGTGGGATATATAATTGTGAGAGAGAGCCGTTTATTTTGACTAGGAATCCCCTTGATGATGTATTGTATATATATATGGGATAGAGTGTAGGATTATATTCTTGTAATAAGACAAATGAAATTATTTTGCTCCTCTTGTATCTACAAGAGCCGACGACTCTTAGCTCTCAATTGCAATGGATTGAATTGTTCAAGAAATAATTATGTAAGAGCTAGTAAATACCATGACCTAAGCTAGATGAATCACCATTTTGATCTTTGTGTGTGCATGGAAGTCGACGGCAGTATAGAGCTTGAGACAAAATTCATTTTGTTTCCCCCAAAAATCTTTATTAAAGCATCTCCATGAGTTAATGCAAATGTAAGAGATTTTTTTTAGCATGACATCAACTCTTTGACTAAATTTCATTCATTGTTTCTGTGAGAGTGGAGAGAGAGCCGAGAGTGTATATTGTTTTATGTGTTGTTTCATTTGTTTTAAAAAAAAAAAAATAAATTGCCTAAGTATATATTTTTATTTTACAACCACAGAACACATTTCAAACTCATTTCTCTCTTCCTTTTCTCATTCTGCCGAAACACTCTCCAGTAGAAAACCAAACTTTCCTTCTTCAATTCTCTCAATTTGCTTGAGTTCTTTTCACCCTACAACCGATCAACTCCGATAACGAGGTTAGATATCGAACAAGCTTCGATAAAACCTATCTTTTTCAATAATCCTACAGTTTAAATTATTATTTTTAGCATGTATTAATTATGCAATAAATCGTGTTAGCATGTTATAAGCTTAGAAATTATGTTACATATATCAATATGTGCATAGATTATTTATTTCCTAAAGCTTAGCAATTTATTTAAATTATTCTAGTGATGCTCGATTTTTACTAGGATGTTTTTAATGTTGGATTATTGATCTATAGTGTTGTAGAAATGCATGGTATTAATTTAGAAATTTTTGGAAATCATTTGTATAAAACTTCAAAACTGCCGAAAATACTTAGGATTTGATCTATGGTGTATAATTTTTATATGCTTGATATAATAGCATATTATTGATCTAGGGTATTGATTAGGTGTTGTAGGAATTTATTAGAATTTTTGGACATATATAGCTAAATATTTTCAAAAGTGCCGAGACCTAGAGCTATAGGAATTATGGTTTGTAATGTGTTATTACATGATATTGTGATGTATTAGTGCTATATGATAGCATATAAGCATAGTATAATTTTATAGGATTTTATAAAAATTGTTTGGTATTTATTGTACTATAGTAACCGTGAGCTACTTTGATGGTTTCTTGGTGTATGGTTTGATTTTATCAAACTATAGGTTATAATTATGTCACATATTAATATTTGAGGCTTGTGTATAATTATTGGAATTTTTGGAAGATTATTGATATTAATTTTGATAAAAATCGAGATCCTATAGTATATATATAGGTGTGTTCCAAATTTTTCTATAGTGATATTAATACATATTAATGATCATAATGTAAAATAATACACTATATGAATTTAGAAAATTTTATAACAAGTTTGGAAATTATAGCTCATAACCGCAGTGAGCTATAGTGATTTTATTAAGGATTTTTTAAATCCTTTTAATCGAAAATAATATATTATATATCTAAAATTATTTTTTTAGACATATTAAAAATTTTAGAAATTATTAAACATAGAATATTATGTTTACGAAGAAGCGTTATATTAAATAACGTTAAAAGCATAAATAATGCTTAAAGTATTAAAAGATTAATATTGAAAGAAAATATTAATTAAGTTTATCGATTTACGTGAAAAATCGAGGATTAAAGTTTTATTAAAATAAATCGATTAAAAATCGATTTATATTGATTTTATTCATTAAAATATGAGTTATTGAAAATTTATTAAGAAAAGTCAAAATGGTTGACTTTCGAAATTAACGTACGAAATATGATCGTTAAATACTCTAATACGTGAGAAACGTATTACTTTTATAAGAATATCTCAATTGTGAGAAAAGATTTCATAATTGAAATCACTTTATTGAATAACGTTATTATTTGTTAATTGTTTAACCTAAAAGGTTAATATGAGATTGTAGATCATATTACGTCTCTCTCGAAGTACGAGAATTATTCTATTAAAATACGCGTTGAAACGACGTATCAAGATTATTAAGACTTCGAATTATTATTTTATTTATCAAAGTTGAATGAACTTTGAAAATCTAGAAAAGCGTGCCAACGTTCTAAACGTAAATTTTTGCTTAAAGGTGGGACGTGAAACTCACGCGCAACGAGGAGAAGAACACGCGTACCGAGTTTCGAAGTTTAAAAGTCAAGGTGGGCTTTACTATACTCAAACTGGTAGAATTTTACCAAATAATTCATTTATGATGCTTTATTGCAACCAAATAATTATGAACTGATTTATTTAATTACACCCAAAATGTTTATGTTTTATGTATGTATCCATCCATGATTGTTGATGCATAATGTTGGGTAGCCCCCACTTTATGACATGCTTGAATTCGTATTCTTGGAAGTACCCCCAAGAATGATGGAGAATTCGTATCCTGTGCTGAGATGGCCTGGATTTTGTGCACTGATTATTTTGTGACTGTGTGCTGAAAGGGTGCTCGGCCGGTCACGGCGTCTGTGAGAGAGGCCTCCTCTCCAGCGCAGAGAATTGTTGTGAATGATTATTGTGGTGGATATGGATCATACATACGTGAAAAATGCTTGTGGCGATATTTATTGAAAATGACGAGAAAATATTTAGTAAGCACGAGTATTTCAAATTAAAACCTCGTGTATTCTTGTGATGGGACGAGTAATTCAAGCGTGATAAATTATTTTGGCATGAGCCATCGAGTGCATTATTTGTACTCGACCGCATATTTGTTTTAAATGTGCGATTGAGTTAGTAATGATGGTGATGGGCGGAGATGTTGAGTAGTCGGGGTCTTTTGGTATTTATTATGTTTGAAAGAAAGAACCATGGGTGCATATCGTCATATATGCATTCACATGCTTTCATTATTCTCGAATATATTGTATGTTATTGTGACATATGTTTATCGAACCTGTTAAAGGAACTTTACATTTGTATATGACTTTTGCCTTGAATAAGGGTTGAATTGTTTTGCCTTGAAATTATCGAACCCGATCTTTTGTTAAAATTGGAACTCGTAGCCTTTACATTTTATATGACTTTTGCCTTGTGAATAAGGGTTGAATTGTTTTGCCTTGTAAATAAGGTTTGATCATTGAAGTTCGATAAATATTATTTCCTCAAAACTCTTTTGATTATTTTTATCAATTGTTTTAACATTCATACTTCACTTTTCAAATCCTCCTCTGATTCATAGAGATTAGCCCCCAACCCAGCCTTCTCAAACACTCCTTTACCTAGAAAGCCCACGCCTATCATATAAAAACCTTTCACATTCTCAAAAATATGACCGATACCTCGTAGCTCGGCTCCACGGTGTGTGCTAATCGCGACCAGGTGGATCCATCGAGCACGCCTAGTAGTATGAGGAAGCAAGCGATATCCCATCAATTGACCTATCTCATGGCGTCATTGTTCCTCCATAGTTCCCCAATCCACGCTCGGGAGCAACACCGCCTCCATCGAAGCCATGGTGCGGGATGATGGCTGTTGGAAGAGGAGCTAGCCAAGGTGCTTGAGTACAGGTCGGGCGTGGCATTGGGAGCAAACTTTCAACTCCGTGGGCCGGTCGCTAATAAAGCCTATGCCACACTAGTCAATACATACAAGGAGATGTAGCAACATGAAGCTAATCTCAGGAAAGCCTTCGCTGAATAGATTCAATCAGAGATCTTCACTATCAAATGTAATCTGAGTGATCTGGTGGATACTGTCATAGAGAATCTCAAGCACGAGCAAGAAGCACGTGATGGAGCAATCAAACACACTGAAACGCAAGATGATCATACTGATGGAAATAAATTTCAAAGCTGACTCCACATGGAGGATTCCAGCTTCTCTTTGACCAATCCAAGATCAGCTCTCTACGGTCCAAAATCAACTGGACTTCACTTCTTCGGGTGCTGACAATCATATATCCGACCTGGAGGAGGAAGTGGAAGTTCTGAAGAAAGAGCGAGCTGAAAGTGCCAACCTGCTTGCTGCATATGTTGATAACCTCGAGCATATGGACCAGTCCCACACCTCGTTGAACAAGATTAACAGCGATCTCTCAATCTCTTTCCAGACCTTTATTGATGATGCCAAGAATGGGGAAGAAATGAAGGAGATGGTAGCTGAAGCTGAAATGGTGGAGCAGGCCAGAGCTACTGAAGATGAAAAAAGCGCTGAAGAAGCAGCAGCAAAGCTTGCCCAGGCACTAGCTGAGGAGGAAGCAGCTGAAGCTGCAGCAGAAGAGTGCCTAAGAAAAGGGCCAGTGAAGCTAAAAAAAAGAAGATAACTGCCTCGTCAGCCAAAACCGTTGATCCTTCCGAGGATATCTACCTTGCATCCTTTCATATAGAAGCTTCATTTGAAATGTTAGGAGATCCTATCCAACTAGAAGCATGGTGGAGTAAGAGACAGTAAGGTAGAGAGAAACTGATAAGTGATGCACATAATGTGCCAGCAGCTACGGCCCAGAGAAAGGATGCTGTCAGCAAGAGGAGTGCTTCAAAAAAAATCCAAAAATGAATGAATTCTAAAGAGTTAGTAAGCCATACGAGTCAGGCCTCATGTCGACAAGTAGGTGCCTATTGAGCTCAACGATAGATGGAAACAGTTGAAGGAAGAGTTCATCATGTGGTATTATTACCTGATGAATTTGCCTAAAGAACCGGAGATCGCGACTGATGGCTTCAAAAACTTTCTATTGGAATACAAAGATACGTCTCTGGTTAATAAGTTAATCAACAACATAGATAGACAGCATGCCAGCATAGCTATCGTTCCCCAGCGACCTCTCCAACCTCCGATGCAATGAGCTTTTGTGGATCGAGCTCAAACCGACAAAGAATCATTGGTTACTACTGAACTTATGAAAATAGACCCAGTGCATCAACCTGAGAAATTCAAACAATTGGTTACACGAGTTTTTGCGATGTATAGAGAAGAATCAGATGAGAAGAAGATGAAGAGAATGAGATGAGCTGATCAAGAATTCACTATAATAGACATGTATAGATTTGCTGCTAATTGATCTCAAAACTGATGTAATTTATATCTTAGCAACCTAACATATATAAACTGGTCTAGTTCACCCTGATGATAATGACTCTTTATCCAGGCTCTGTACTTGCTTTAAACCTTATTATGCTGAACTGACCTTGGTTTGCAAAAAAGGATGATCTCAGCAAGGGAGAATCAAACCATTCTGTTGAAATTGATTATCTATCTAACTAGTCTATTATATTTTTGCGAAGAGGTTATAATATGTTGGTTTTCGCATCATCAAAATGGAAAAGTTGTTGGGAAAATTATGTCTTAACGTGATTTGATCCCAAACCCGATGATGATTGCCCTAATGATGTAAATTAGTGTTGCTCATATGTTAGGGAGTCAAGCCTTTTTGGTTACAAGTTTCAGTAGAAGAACTACCAGTTTGGACAGGCTCAAGAACGATGGACTTCAAGCAATATTGAAGCCTTTTGTACTAAAAGAAGTTGTAGTAACCCTAAAATCTTATAGTCCTAATTAGAGCCCATTTAAGTACTAACTAGGGGCTTAAAGGCATTGTATCCCTAAAAATCTATAAAGAAGTGCATAATAAATGAGAAAACAATAAAAAAATTCGATTAATTTCTAATTGAAGAAATAAAATTTAGAAAATGTAAATCTTATTCAGAAACAAATTCTACTAATATAAAATAGGAGATATATGTTTGGTATTGTATGCTTGAATGAAAAATTCCTTTAAATATAAATGTTTTTAATGAATGTTTAATTATTATTTATATGAGATTTATTTATAAAATGAAATGGAATAATGTTTAAACTATTAAGTGTTTTTAATAACTTTATTTTATTAATATTTAGTGATTTTTTATAATTTTGAAAGTTTAAGAATAAATAGAATAATTATTTGAGTATTTGTATATAAAGAGTTAAATCCATATTTATATGGTTTATATTCCAACAATTTATTTATTTGTTTTGGATCTTTATATTAATGAGAATATTGAGTTTTATTAATAAAGAATATTAATGTCTAATATTAGTAAATTTTAGAGTATAATTTAAAGAATATCCTAGAAATTAACAACAAATAAGGAAAAATAAATAAATGAAAATGAAGTCATATATATAAATATATATAAATATATATATCTATCATCTAGAATAAACATTCATATTCATCATCTTCAAAAGCTCTCTATTTTTCCCTCTTGCTCCATACACACTTCACACACACTAAAAAACATTTCTTCAATTATTTCCAAAATTTAAGTGGTGAATTAAGCTCAAATCATCACAAAAGAGTTAAATACCCTATCTAATCCAAACTTTTATGGTTAAATTGAAGAAATTCATCTTCTCAAGTATCCTTGAATTTTCGAAAATTTCAAGTTTGGATTAGAGTTGAATTGTTTAATTTTTGCTACGTTTATTGATTCCTCTATGTTTATAATGCTTGAATATCATAGATGATGGTTTAAATTATTGAAATTATTGAAATTGGTGGGATCAAGTAGGGAGGTATAAACCCTAAATTTTGCATGTTATTTCATTGTTATGATTTGCTTAAATTGAGTTTATATATATATATATATATGATTATGTGGAAATAAACATGATTGAGTTGAAGATTGGAATAAATTAAATGTATATATAATCCCATAATTTTTGAAAACTAGGGGGTTAGAGGATCTTTGAATTTTTTATTTTATTTGACTTATTTGATATGATTTTTGAGATTTAGGATATAAATAATGCATAACTTGAATTTATAGGATTTTATGAACTTGAATGTTGAAAGTTACATTTGGTAAGTTTAATCTAAGTTGAAGGATTTATATGATGGGTTTGAGTGGGGTTGCAATTGGTTATGGATTGGTGATCATTGATGATGGATAAGCATGTATATGAGTTGATTTGAATTAATTTGATTGTGGATTAAAATTCATTTATTCACATAATATTGAAGTTGAAGGGCATAGTATGAATATGGTATAAATGAAAGAGTTTGAGCTTTCTTTGAGCTTCTACATATATTTTAGGCATAAGGTAATGATTTGGTGGATTTTGAATAAGTTTGGGTGAATTGGGAAAGATTTTCCGATTTTTGATAAACTTACCACGTTTAAATTTTATATGGTATAGTATATTGTTAAGATGCTTTGAGAATTAAGTTAGTAAGCTTATGATAAGTCCATAAGTGAGATTGAATTACTTGTTGGCCTTAAGTTAAGGTTTAAGATGATATTTATTGATAAAATTAAGTATAATCTATTTACATTCTTTTGGTTAAAGAATTTTATAGAACTTCCTAAAATTAAAGTTTACTAAGGAAATAGATTATTAAGGGATGCAATAGCCTAACCTAAATCTTAGATTTAGGTAAAAACTAGGTATAAGACGTGATATGTTCAAATAATTAAGAATGATTTCTAAGTTCAATAATTATTTTATTTACAAGGATCAAGTAAAGACAAAGGAGGATTGAAGGACGAGAAAGAATAAATTGTGGAGTAACAACGTTCTAGGAGGGTTTATTTTTTTTACTAACGTGTGCATAGTATTGAATGTTCTATTTATATCTTGCATATTGTTGTGAAGGATTCATTTGCTATATTTGAGCATAAGTTCATGTTACCTATCTAGGGAATGGTTGTGTATACAGTTATGACCGTAAGCTTGCAGTTATGTAGGCCTGTCAGGGTATTGAGAAGGAGGCTTACTTCTCAATACCGAAGAACGTAGATAGGGTAGGACTGTGATTGGTAGCCTTCGGGCCATAGACAAGCAAATCAACTGGGAGAGATCCTTCATCTCGCACCTGTTGGTGGACCTCCATAATCCTAGATTTTTGAAGAGACATCGGGTCCTATGGTATAACTACACGTATGTACTATCGAGGACATGATGCCGCAATCGCACGAACCGCAATGCATCACATGATTTACAAGGTTACTTCCCAAAGGTGATGAAGGGATCACCATTAAAGAGGCGTGGGAGGATGATATCGAGGAGAAACGGCCACTCTTGATGCGAGAAGAAGGTAATGGAAGAGAAGGTAGCAGAGTCTTAAGAAGATGTAGACTCCCAGAGCGGTCTCCAAGAAGAGGAAGATGATTCTTGCTTAGCTAGCTAGGGCGTTCTTGAACGAGCCAATGTCAAAGCATAAGTCGAACCCTTAGCTTCACTAGCACACTCCAATACCCACCGCAATCTCACAGACATTCTTCCCACCAAGCATTTACTACCTTTCCCCTTCATATTCCTCAACCCCCAACTCATACTGAATCATCCCCACCCCGGTTGACATCCCTCAGCCCCAGCCTGAGGTCGTCCCTACTAGCATTCCCTTATACTTACTCCCTTAGCCAACCCCTTCTACAGACTCTACTGAATCCTCCGAATGATTCATAGAGATTAGCCCCAGAACCCACCCTTCTCAAACACTCCTTTACCTAGAAAGCCCACGCCTATCATATAAAAACCTTTCACATTCTCCAAAATATGCCCGATACCCTGGCTCAGGTAGCTCGGCTCCATGTTTTTCTCAAGTTAAGATGTCGGATTTTATCACCGCCTATCTTATTAGTCCGGATTCGTGGGAGAAGTACATTGAGAAAGAGGTGATACTAGAAAACATCTACAATATCTCGAGCATTTGGACCATAATAAGAACGTTCAAGTCCATCATCCAATATCTGATCGGTGATGTAATTGTTGATAGAGCTCTTGTAGAGAGGAGTGTTCTTTGCTAAAAGGAGAGATAGTTGCTAAAAAATGGAAGCGGCTAGCCTACTAAAGAGCTAGTGCCGGTGTGTGCTAATGCGACGTGTGGATCCATCAGCATCGCCTAGTAGTATGAGGAAGCAACCGATATCCCATCAATTGACCTATCTCATGGCGTCATTGTTCCCTTCATAGTTCCCCAATCCACGTACCGTGAGCAACACCGTCTCCATCGAAGCCATGGTGCACGGATGATGGCCAAGTTGAAGAGGAACTAGCCAAGGTCGCTGGCACACGGTCGGCGTGGCATTGGGAGCAAACTTTCAACTCCCATGCCGAAGCTGCTAATAAAGCCTATGCCACACTAGTCAATACGTACAAGGAGATGTAGCAACATGAAGCTAATCTCAGGAAAGCCTTCGCTGAATAGATTCAATCAGAGATCTTCACTATCAATTGTAATCTGAGTGATCTGGTGGATACTGTCATGGAGAATCTCAAGCACGAGCAAGATGCACGTGATGGAGAAATCAAACACACTGAAACGCAAGATGATCATACTGATGGAAATAATTTTCAAAGCTGACTCCACCTGGAGGATTCCAGCTGCTCTTTGACCAATCTTAGATCAGCTCTCTACGGTCCAAAATCAACTGGACTTCACTTCTTCGAGTGCTGACAATCATATATCCGCCCTGGAGGAGGAAGTGGAAGTTCTGAAGAAAGAGTGAGCTGAAAGTGCCAGCATGCTTGCTGCATATGTTGATAAACTCGAGCACATGGACCAGTCCCACACCTCGTTTAGCCAGATTAACAGCGATCTCTCAATGTCTTTCCAGACCTTTATTGATGATGCCAAGAATGGGGAAGAAATGAAGGAGATGGAAGCTGAAGCTGAAATGGTGGAGCGGCCGAGCTATCGATGATGAAAAAGCGAAGAAGAAGCAAAAGCTTGCCTGTGCACTAGGCGAGGAGGAAGCGGTGAAGTTGCAGCAGAAGAGTGCCTAAGAAAAGGGCCAGTGAAGCTAAAAAAAAGAAGATAACTGCCTCTTCAGCCAAAACCGTTGATCCTTCCGAGGATATCTACCTTGCATCCTTTCATATCAGAGCTTCATTTGAAATGTTAGGAGATCCTATCCAACTATAAGCATGGAGAGTAAGAGACAGTAAGGTAGAGAGAAACTGATAAGTGATGCACATAATGCGCCAGCAGCTACGGCCCAGAGAAAGGATGCTGTCAGCAAGAGGAGTGCTTCAAGAAAATTCTAGAATGAATGAATTCTAAAGAGTTAGTAAGCCATACAAGTCAGGCCTCATGTCGACAAGTAGGTGCCTGTTGAGCTCAACGATAGATGGAAACAGTTGAAGGAAGAGTTCATCATGTGGTATTATTACCTGATGAATTTGCCTAAAGAACCCGAGATCGCGACTGATGGCTTCAGGAACTTTCTATTGGAATACAAAGATACGTCTCTGGTTAATAAGTTAATCAACAACATAGACAGACAGCATGCCAGCATAGCTATCATTCCCCAGCGACCTCTCCAACCTCCGATGCAATGAGCTTTTGTGGATCGAGCCCAAACCGACATAGAATCATTGGTTACTACTGAACTTATGAAAATAGACCCAGTGCATCAACCTGAGAAATTCAAACAATTGACTACACGAGTTTTTGCGATGTATAGAGAAGAATCAGATGAGAAGAAGATGAAGAGAATGAGATGAGCTGATCAAGAATTCACTATAATAGACATGTATAGATTTCCTGCTAATTGATCTCAAAACTGATGTAATTTATATCTTAGCAACCTAACATATATAAACTGGTCTAGTTCACCCTGATGATAATGACTCTTTATCCAGGCTCTATACTTGCTTTAAACCTTATTATGCTGAACTGACCTTGGTTTGCAAAAAGGATGATCTCGTGAGGGAGAATCAAACCATTCTTTAAATTGATTATCTATCTAACTAGTCTATTTTATTTTTGGGAAGATGGTTATAATATGTAGGTTTGGCATCATCAAAATGGAAAAGTTGTTGGGAAAATTATGTCTTAACTGTGATTTGATCCCAAAACCCGATGATGATTGCCCTAATGATGTAAATTAGTGTTTTCATATGTTAGAGTCGAGCCTTTTGGTTACAAGTTTCAGCAGAAGAACTATCAGTTTGGACAGGCTCAAGAACGATGGACTTCAAGCAATATTGAAGCCTTTTGTACTAAAAGAAGTTGTAGTAACCCTAAAATCTTATAGTCCTAATTAGAGCCCATTTAAGTACTAATTAGGGGCTTAAAGGCATTGTATCCCTAAAAATCTATAAAGACGTGCATAATAAATGAGAAAACAATAAAAAAATTCGATTAATTTCTAATTGAAGAAATAAAATTTAGAAAATGTAAATCTTATTCAGAAACAAATTCTATTAAGATAAAATAGGAGATATATGTTTGGTATTGTATGCTTGAATGAAAAATTCCTTTAAATATAAATGTTTTTAATGAATGTTTAATTATTATTTATATGAGATTTATTTATAAAATGAAATGGAATAATGTTTAAACTATTAAGTGTCTTTAATAACTTTATTTTATTAATATTTAGTGATAAGGAATTTTTTTTATAATTTTTGAAAGTTTAAGAATAAATAGAATAATTATTTGAGTATTTGTATATAAAAGAGTTAAATCCATATTTATATGGTTTGTATTCCAATAATTGATTTATTTGTTTTGGATCTTTATATTAATGAGAATATTGAGTTTTTATTAATAAAGAATATTAATGTCTAATATTAGTAAATTTTAGAGGATAATTTAAAGAATATCCTAGAAATTAGCAACAAATAAGGAAATATAAATAAATGAAAATGAAGTCATATATATATATATATATATATATATATATATATATATATATATCGTCTAGAATAAACATTCATATTCATCATCTTCAAAAGCTCTCTTTTTTTCCCTCTTGCTCGACACACACTAAAAAACATTTCTTCAATTATTTCAAAAATTTAAGTGGTGAATTAAGCTCAAATCATCACAGAAGAGGTAAATACCCTATCTAATCCAAACTTTTATGGTTAAATTGAAGAAATTCATCTTCTCAAGTATCCTTGAATTTTCGAAAATTTCAAGTTTGGATTAGAGTTGAATTGTTTAATTTTTGCTATGTTTATTGATTCCTCAATGTTTATAATGCTTGAATATCAAAGATGATGGTTTAAATTATTGAAATTATTGAAATTGGTGGGATCAAGTAGGGAGGTATAAACCCTAAATTTTGCATGTTAATTCATTGTTATGATTTGCTTAAATTGATTTTATATATATATATATATATATATATATATATATATATATATATATATATATGATTATGTGAAATAAACATGATTGAGTTGAAGATTGGAATAAATTGAATGTATATATAATCCCATAATTTTCGAAAACTAGGGGGTTAGAGGATCTTTGAATTTTTTATTTTATTTGACTTATTTGATATGATTTTTGAGATTTAGGATATAAATAATGCTTAACTTGAATTTATAGGATTTTATGAACTTGAATGTTGAAAGTTACATTTGGTAAGTTTAATCTAAGTTGAAGGATTTATATGATGGGTTTGAGTGGTGTCACGACCCGACTACCTAATCAGGTAATTAGGCCGTGACTCGGGATTATGAAGAAAATTTAACGACAACGGGTTCAAACATATGTCAAGAGAAGAGATGATAGCAACTTTCTTTGTGAATGAATCTAACATTTACGGTTCAAGAAGGTAAAATATAAAGTAGGTTTCCAAGAATATTTTGTCAACAAGAAGAATTGATCAACAATTTAAAACAAGGAATGACAACGGTTTAACCGAATAATATTGACTCCAACGAAAATCATTCTGAACATTTGAGCAATCCTTGTTCACCGAACATTGGACATGATCACTTTATCGTATCAGAACATATAAGCAAGTAAGGTCAAAGCTCGGCAACGAAACGTGGCTAAGAATTATGTATGAAGACATAACTCTCTGGGCAATAAAACATAACAATAACAATAGAACAACCTTAATATGAATCAACATTTAGAGAAGCTCCTTCGCGCAGCATTCGATTCCAGTATTGTCTCCAGCTCAACCTGCATATTTAGAAATATAAGCAGGGCGTGAGTACAAAAATGCACTCAGTGGGTATACGCCAAAAACATAAAAATAAACTTTGCCCTTAGGGCTATAAACTTGACTTGCCATAACATGTACCTTCATAAATAAATACTTACTTGCTTTCATATCATCATAATATAATATGCATATGCATGTATCATGTTTGCATGCAACTTTCTTCTCTCCTTCCCATATCCACGGATTCTTTATGCGTGTTGAGAAGTAGGCCTCCTTCTCAAACACCTTAATATCACATACCCGAGTTGGACCCGAAGGTTCTCAACTACGGTCATACCCGACGTCGGAAAATTCTTTCTTTTTCTTTCTTTCTTTCCCGTGGATAGGTAGTGCATCATGCTTATGCTCATACTTAAAAACATTGGCAAGTCAATCAAATTTTCAAATCAATGCATATCATAAAATCTCATGTCATCTTTCATGCATAAACATATTATATCATTTGAAAATATTTCAAAGCATAAGCATATTATTATAGAAAATACTTATACCCACCTGAATGTTCCTTAGAGCTAAGGAACTAATTTCCAATTTCAATTTCATTTCTTCCTTTATCCATATCTTATCCTCATAGAACGGCATAAAAGCCTATCAAGAGTCAAACAAGAACATTACTCATCTTAGTCGTCCACACGACCATATCTTCTCGATATCAAATCTAAGACACTATGGTTATCAAAACTTGGGTCATTGCATCCTCTAGCATCTTATTAACAAACAATTTCTATCGAAAATTCGGCAGCGTAACGTTTATAAAATGCATCGCCAAATCAACACCAGATCAACCATACATCGCCCAAACTCCTTCAATTCATCACCATAAGTCTCAATATGCATAGGAAACTCAACAACAAGCTTCAATCATCTCATCTTAACCAATAATCGAAAATCCCCTTAAGACGTCACTTAAAGTCTAACGTCGAAAATTCACGTGAGACGTTATCTAACACCAACGAACCTATATACATGCTCAACTATCATTAAATATCATCATTTTATCAATAAAACATAAAGATCAAAGCTTTGGCTTTGAAAACAAATTTTCGCCGACAAACTAAAATTTTACCATTTTGAATACGTCATGAAAATCCGAATAAATCATTTTAGGCTTTATTCATATCATAGAATCCAAATATGAAGTCAAAATGATCAAATAAAATCAAAATCCAACATTATAACACTTAGGGTTTTCGCCATTTGGGCTTTTTCAGATACTTTCGATTTCAAACGCTTTTCTTGTTCCAAACACGCTTATATCAATCCAATAACATATATATGAAGTCAATTCAATCATAACAACATCATAAATTCAAGATCATGACATGCCCTTTTCGAAAATTACAAGAAATTACAAACAATAAACATATGCTTTCCAATTTCAACGTTAAATAATACGTAAACGTCGAATCTATCAAAATATCTATAAATAATCAACAAAACATAAACAATCATAATTCTTGAAATATGACCGAAAAACTGAAATGTACATAAGAGCATGTTTTTAAAAATTTAAAACCGTAGATGTGTTCTCGGTACGAGATTATACCTTTATTCGAAGACCGATCGAAAATTCAACGGCCAGATCTTTCTATTTTTGAAGCATAAATTTCAAAATTTTATGTGTGTGCAAGTGTGTGTTGCGTGAGTTTAGGGAGATGAAATGAAGATGATAATGGTTCCAAAGTATATATTATGTAATAAATTAGTAAGGGTAAAATAGTAATTTCACATTATTAATTAAATTTTCTTTTATTTTTCCCAAACAAAATGGTGCCAACACACCATATTCTAGAGATTTCTATAAAATAATCTCCATAAATTTATCCTTAAATTTTCGGATTTAATAAATTAATAATAATAATAATATATTTTCATGAAATTTTCCAAAATATGCTAGAAAATTCCATAATTAATTCCCAAAAATTCCAATATTGAATCTTATTTTCTTAACACTTTAAACTCATCATTTTCATCAATATAAAGTTCCAAAATTATAAAATATATAATAGGAACTCACTTTATAAAAATAGAGATTTAATTCCATTTTATGCAAATAATGGAATTAAATATTCCATTTATTCTTAAATCCTTCAAAATCACTTTCTAAATTTTTCCATCATCAAATATAATTAAAATATAATAATTAAAAAATATTTTTGGCCTTAAAAACCATTTCAAATATTTTGATCTTAATCTGAGTTTAATCGGCAAACGCCGACGTCACAAAAACGTAGATTTTGAAATTCTCAATTTTCTGAAATCAAAACTTATTGAGCATATACCTATAATCTTAAGACCCTTAGAATCTAGGTCTTCTTATCCTAAATAAGATCTAAGAATCTTATCTCAGATTCTGCCTCGATTCTATCGTCTCAACTTGAAGCTTAACACCAAAGCTTCTAAGTTAAACAAATCTTTCTTAAGGATGCAATGCCCTTCTTATTAAGCTCTTAATCACAAGCTAATCTCTATAATAGAACTACGGGGTATTACATTCTCACCCCCTTACAAAAATTTCGTCCTCGAAATTTAGCACGTCAGCAGAAGCTCAGAGCAATTTTTCTCATCCGATCTTTAACTTCCATGTCGTCTCTTCTAAATCATCACACTTCTATATCGATCTAAGATGCATTCTGAATTTTCTTCGTAGCTTAAATCTTGTTCGCGAACATTTGTTCTCTTGAGATATGATGTGTTTTGGATTAAACACATATCTTCGTAACTGCGACATATAGAGCACATCACGAATATTTTCGAATCTCAGAGCAAATGCTAATCTGTAGACGACTAGCCAATCTTTCTTGAATCTCGCATGCTTGATACATCTCGATATCTTCTTGATTCTTGTCTTTACTTGTCGCACGATTACGACCATCTCTTTAATCGCTCGTCCAAGCACTTTCTTCTTCAAATACGCTTTAAATAAAACGACAATCTACACTTGCTATCGTAAAAGACTTCATAGAGCGCCATATAAATCGTCGCTCGATCTTGTCTTCTAAAGTCTGGATGGTCCATTTAAATTGACCATCTATTGCGGATAGAAAGTCATCATCGAAATTCAATCGGTATTTATCTTTTAATAAACTCGTCCAACACGAGATGTAAACTCGGAGTCTCGAAGATGATTGAGACGAGCATTCCATGTAAACGTACTATCTCTTGACGTGCACTTGAGCTAACTTGTCAGATTCGAACGTGATAGAGATCAGAATAACATAAGTATATTTCGTGAGTTGATCAATTATCACCCACGCTTCGATTTGGTAACTAAAGCGTATGTCTTCTTATCTTTTCAACTTTATAAAGAGCATCATGAATTGATCTGCAGAATTCACGATTATATACTGCGACAATCTTCTTTCTTTGCTTCATGCTAGTAAACTTAATCTCTTTCGGGTTGTAGAATTCCGAGGCATATACTTTTTGTACCATTCTTTCATTAATTGCTCCCACGTAAAATTCTTTAATTGCCGAAAGAAATAACTTTCGTGAAAATCTTCATCCAAAACTATTGATCCTTCAACATCAACGATATACATAGAAGATATTTTTGATCAGAGTTCTCCAGAACTTGCAAACTCGCTCAATGAAACGAACTCATTCTTTAGCTTCAGCTGGATTATCAACATCATAAGGATAAAGCATTTGAGACAGAAGATTCTTCCATTCTACAATTAGTTTAAGGGGGAGAAAGTACAAGTAAATCTTGAAAAGAATTGTACTTTCTTATTCTTTCAGACTGAGGATTTCTTCTTCTGGGTGACATACTGCGTTGCAAATGAATACCAAACTGCAACATATCTTGCTTATCAATAACATGATAAAGGTTTTCAATCAACAAACAAATTCAGATCTCAAAGATCTTCAAAATTGCTTATCATAAAGTTATGATGTGAAATGAAACAGTTAGATAGCAAAAGGATCGTATAGATATCAAGGAAAGAAATCTGCATCTCTGAAGATCTTTACAAAATAGGTAAAAACTTCGTCGTCTGGGTATGCTTTGATATCTCTGGCAAAACACATCCAATATGATTTATAACTATAAGCTTTCACTCTATCCACGATAGGCTGTCTTTGAAAGACAAATGATCAATATCTTGGGTTGTAGCCGTGCTGTGTCAACAACTTGTACAACTTGAGTTCATACACAAAATCTTGAGACACTTGGGTCTCGATGGACTAGATTGAATCTTTTCTCAAATCCCCAAAGGAGAAATCTTGGAAACATAAGAGAATAGAACAACTGAATCGATGTAAAAATCTCAAGAGATGCAAAAGGTTAATTGCATTAATTTAGGGTAATACAAAGCATCTCAACATCGAGTTAAGAATAATCAAACTGTACAAAATCTGCATCAGATTCAGGCATAACTAGCTGAGCAATTGATAAGGAAGACTCTATTTTTAGAATAAGGACTAGTATCATGTTCAGGCATAAAAGATTTAACATCTATGGTTTCAAGATTTTCATCATCATCATCCTCAAATGGAGAGGAAAAATTATCAATTAACCGAAGCTGATGAACAACTGAGATAGATTTAGTAACAGGGAGAAAATGAATCAGTATGAGGGGGTTCGAGTATACAAAATATTGAAATTTGATGGTAACTAGGAGTCTGAGAAATCAGCTTGATTAAAACAACAAAACCAGACTCAATATAGTCAATGGCAACAGCAACAACCCAATCTTGTCACTCTTTAGGCAATAAAAGTCTCGATACATCTTGATCAAACGTCTCTTTCCACGACGATAGGTTCGAGCGAGAAATTCGTTCAAGGCAAGCTACTCGTCGATATATATATAAACGCTCTTGATCATTGTTACTGACGATAAACGAGTCGTACTCTTCTGAACTTTCTAGACGATCTTCGTCATTCTAATGAAGAATACTCGAACTCGTGCAGAAAATTTATTCATATTGTTCTGCCATCTCTTCTTTCTCCTGATTTCTTTTCAACTTTAGCTCATAGAGCAATAGCTCATTTCAATCACACATTCTCATTTAGCAATTCATTCCTTAAGGCGATACATAAACATCATCCGAGATAACCATAATCATCATACTCATAAACATAATCATAAGCATAAGTTCTTACCGGTGAGCTAGAGATGACGGAATCGAATCTTGAGCTTCTCTCAAGAAAGATTACCTCATTAACTTATTTTCTCAATTCGTAATCAAACAACCGATTCTATAACTCGATTCTCAAATGTAATCATTTCAAAAGAATTATTTGCTCAAGGTGCACAAAATGCACAAGACTTTCAAAGATTCATAAGGGTTCAAAAGGATTCATAACTCAGAATTGCAAAACTGTGCACAAATTGCACAAATTTGCAAAAAATTCACAGGTTCAGAATTCAAAACCGCTCTGATACCATTCTGTCACGACCCGACTACCTAATCAGGTAATTAGGCTGTGACTCGGGATTAGGAAGAAAATTTAACGACAACGGGTTCAAACATATGTCAAGAGAAGAGATGACAACAACTTTCTTTATGAATGAATCTAACATTTACGGTTCAAGAAGGTAAAATATAAAGTAGGTTTCCAAGAATGTTTTGTCAACAAGAAGAATTTATCAACAATTTAAAGTAGGTTTCCAAGAATTTATGACAACGGTTTAACCGAATAATATTGACTCCAACGAAAACTATTCTGAACATTTGAGCAATCCTTGTTCACCGAACATTGGACATGATCACTTTATCGTATCAGAACATATAAGCAAGTAAGGTCAAAGCTCGGTAACGAAACGTGGCTGAGAATTATGTATGAAGACATAATTCTCTGGGCAATAAAACATATCAATAACAATAGAACAACCTTAATATGAATCAACATTTAGAGAAGCTCCTTCGCGCAGCATTCGATTCCAGCATTCTCTCCAGCTCAACCTGCATATTTAGAAATATATGCGGTGAGTAGAAAATGCACTCGATGGGTATACGCCAAAACATAATGATAAACTTTGCCTTAGGACTATAAACTCGACTTGCCATAACATGTACTTTCATAAATAAATACTTACTTGCTTTCATATCATCATAATATCATATGCATATGCATGTATCATGTTTGCATGCAACTTTCTTCTCTCTTCCCATATCCACAGATTCTTTATGCGTGTTAAGAAGAGGCCTCCTTCTCAAACACCTTAATATCACATACCCGAGTGGGACCCGGGTTCTCAACTACGGTCATACCCGACGTCGGTAAATTCTTTCTTTTCTTTCTTTCTTTTTCTTTCCGTGGATAGGTAGTGCATCATGCTTATGCTCATACTTAAAAACATTGGCAAGTCAATCAACTTTTCAAATCAATGCATATCATAAAATCTCATGTCATCTTTCATGCATAAACATATTATATCATTTGAAAATATTTCAAAGCATAAGCATATTATTATAGAAAATACTTATACCCACCTGGATGTTCCTTAGAGCTAAGGAACTAATTTCCAATTTCAATTCCATTTCTTCCTTTATCCATATCTTATCCTCATAGAACGGCATAAAAGCCTATCAAGAGCCAAACAAGAACATTACTCATCTTAGTCGTCGACACGACCATATCTTCTCGATATCAAATCTAAGACACTATGGTTATCAAAACTTGGGTCATTGCATCCTCTAGCATCTTATTAACAAACAATTTCTATCGAAAATTCGAACAGAACGCTTATAAACGATCGCCAAATCAACACCGATCAACCAAACATAGCCCAAACTCCTTCAATTCATCACCATATGTCTCAATATGCATAGGAAACTCAACAAAAAGTTTCAATCTTCTCATCTTAACCAATAACCGAAAATCCCCTTAAGACGTCACTTAAGGTCTAAATTCGAAAATTCATGTGAGACGTTATCTAACACCAACGAACCTATATACATGCTCAAATATCATTAAATATCATCATTTTATCAATAAAATATAAATATCAAAGCTTTGGCTTTGAAAACAAATTTTCGCCGACAAACTAAAATTTTACCGTTTTTGAATACGTCGGCGAAAAAATCCGAATAAATCATTTTAGGCTTTATTCATATCATAGAATCCAAATATGAAGTCAAAATGATCAAATAAAATCAAAAATCCAACATTATAACACTTAGGGTTTTTGGCCATTTGTGCTTTTTCGTATACTTTCGATTTCAAACGTTTTTCTTGTTCCAAACACGTTTATATCAATCCAATAACATATATATGAAGTCAATTCAATCATAACAACATCATAAATTCAAGATCAAGACATGCCCTTTTCAAAAATTACAAGAATTTACAAACAATAAACATATGCTTTCCAATTTCAACGTTAAATAATACATAAACGTCGAATCTATCATAATATCTATAAATAATCAACAAAACATAAACAATCATAATTCTTGAAATATGACCGAAAAACTGAAATGAACATAAGAGCATGTTTTTAAAAATTTAAAACCGTAGATGTGTTCTCGGTACGAGATTATACCTCTATTCGAAGACCTATCGAAAATTCAACTGCCAGATCTTTCTATTTTTGAAGCATAAATTTCAAAATTTTATGTGTGTGCAAGTGTGTGTTGCGTGAGTTTAGGGAGATGAAATGAAGATGATAATGGTTCCAAAGTATATATTATGTAATAAATTAGTAAGGGTAAAATAGTAATTTCACATTATTAATTAAATTTTCTTTTATTTTTCCCAAACAAAATGGTGCCAACACACCATATTCTAGAGATTTCTATAAAATAATCTCCATAAATTTATCCTTAAATTTTTGGATTTAATAATATTAATATTAATAATAATAATAATAATATATTTTCATGAAATTTTCCAAAATATGCTAGAAAATTCCATAATTAATTCCCAAAAATTCCAATATTGAATCTTATTTTCTTAACACTTTAGACTCATCATTTTCATCAATATAAAGTTCCAATATTATAAAATATATAATAAGAACTCACTTTATAAAAATAGAGATTTAATTCCATTTTATGCAAATAATGGAATTAAATATTCCATTTATTCTTAAATCCTTCAAAATCACTTTCTAAATTTTTCCATCATCAAATATAATTAAAATATAATAATTAAAAAAATATTTTTGGCCTTAAAAACCATTTCAAATATTTTACTCTTAATCCGAGTTTAATCGGCAAACGCCGACGTCACAAAAACGTAGATTTTGAAATTCTCAATTTTCTGAAATCAAAACTTATTGAGCATGTACCTATCATCTTAAGACCCTTAGAATCTAGGTCTTCTTATCCTAAATAAGATCCGAGAATCTTATCTCGATTCTCCCGATTCTATCGTCTCAACTCAAGCTTAACACAAAAGCTTCTAACTTAAACAAATCTTTCTTAAGGATGCAATGCCCTTCTTATTAAGCTCTTAATCACGAGCTAATCTCTGTTACAGAAATACGGGGTATTACAAGTGGGCTTGCAATTGGTTATGGATTGGTGATCATTGATGATGGATAAGCATGTATATGAGTTGATTTGAATTAATTTGATTGTGGATTAAAATTCATTTATTTACATAATATTGAAGTTGAAGGGCATAGTATGAATATGGTATAAATGAAAGAGTTTGAGCTTTCTTTGAGCTTCTACATATATTTTAGGTATATGGTAATGATTTGGTGGATTTTGAATAAGTTTGAGTGAATTGGGAAAGATTTTCCGATTTTTGATAAACTTACCACGTTTAAATTTTATATGGTATAGTATATTGTTAAGATGCTTTGAGAATTAAGTTAGTAAGCTTATGATAAGTCCATAAGTGAGATTGAATTACTTGTTGGCCTTAAGTTAAGGTTTAAGATGATATTTATTGATAAAATTAAGTATAATCTATTTACATTCTTTTGGTTAAAGAATTTTATAGAACTTCCTAAAATTAAAGTTTACTAAGGAAATAGATTATTAAGGGATGCAATAGCCTAACCTAAATCTTAGATTTAGGTAAAAACTAGGAATAAGACGTGACATGTTCAAATAATTAAGAATGTTTTCTAAGTTCAATAATTATTTTATTTACAAGGATCAAGTAAAACAAAGGAGGATTAAAGGACGAGAAAGAAGAAATTGTGGAGTAACAACGTTCTAGGTGGGTTTATTTTTTTTTTACTAACGTGTGCATAGTATTGAATGTTCTATTTATATCTTGCATATTGTTGTGAAGGATTCATTTGCCATATTTGAGCATAAGTTCATGTTACCTATCTAGGGAAGGGTTGTGTATACCGTTATGACCATAAGCTTGCAGTTATGTAGGCCTGTCAGGGTATTGAGAAGGAGGCTTACTTCTCAATACCGAAGAACGTAGATAGGGTAGGAAATCAACTGGGAGAGATCCTTCATCTCGCACCTGTTGGTGGACCTCCATAATCCTAGATGTTTTGAAGAGACATCAGGTCCTATGGTATAACTACACGTATGTACTATCGAGGGACATGATGCTGCAATCAGACGAACTGGCAATGCATCACATGATTTCTGAAGGTTACTTCCCCAAAGGTGATGAAGGGGATCACCATTAAAGAGGGCGTAAGGAGGATGATATCGAGGAGAACAGCCACTACTGGTACGAGAAAGAAGGTAATGGAAGAGAAGGTAGCAGAGTCTTAAGAAGATGAAGACTCCCCAGAGCAGTCTCCACTGAAGAGGAGGAAGATGATTGTTGCTTAGCTAGCTAGGACGTTCTTCAATGAGCCAAAGTCAAAGCATAAGTCAGAACCCTTAGCATCACTAGCACACTCCAATACCCACTCCCCAATCTCACAGACCTTCTTCCCACCAGTACCTACTACCTTTCCCCTTCATATTCCTCAACCCCCAACTCATACTGAATCATCCCCACCCCGGCTGACATCCCTCAGCCCCAGCCTGAGGTCGTCCCTACTAACATTCCCTTATACTTACTCCCTTAGCCAACCCTTTCTACAGACTCTACTGAATCCTCCGAATGATTCATAGAGATTAGCCCCAGAACCCACCCTTCTCAAACACTCCTTTACCTAGAAAGCCCACGCCTATCATATAAAAACCTTTCACATTCTCCAAAATATGCCCGATACCCTGGCTCAGGTAGCTCGGCTCCATGTTTTTCTCCAAGTTAAGATGTCGGATTTTTATCAGCTCGCCTATCTTATTAGTCTGGATTCGTGGGAGAAGTACATGGAGAAAGAGGTGATACTAGAAAACATCTACAATATCTCGAGCATTTGGACCATAATAAGAACGTTCAAGTCCATCATCCAATATCTGATCGGTGATGTAATTGTTGATAGAGCTACTGTAGAGAGGAGTGTTGCTGCTAAAAGGAGAGAGATAGTTGCTAAAAAAATGGAAGCAGCAGCTAGGCCTACTAAAGAGCTAGTGCCAGTGTGTGCTAATGCGGACCAGGTGGATCCATCAGGCACTGCCTAGTAGCATGAGGAAGCAACTGATATCCCATCAATTGACCTATCTCATGGCGTCATTGTTCCCTTCATAGGTCCCCAATCCACAGCTCAGGAGCAACACCAATCTCCATCAGAAGCCATGGTGCACGGACTGATGGCCAAGTTGGAAGAGGAGCTAGCCAAGGCTGCTGAGTACACGAAGCTGGCATGGCATTGGGAGCAAACTTTCAACTCCCAGGCCGAAGCTGCTAATAAAGCCTATGCCACACTAGTCAATATGTACAAGGAGATGTAGCAACATGAAGCTAATCTCAGGAAAGCCTTCACTGAATAGATTCAATCAGAGATCTTCACTATCAAATGTAATCTGAGTGATCTGGAGGATACTGTCATGGAGAATCTCAAGCACGAGCAAGAAGCACGTGATGGAGCAATCAAACACACTGAAACATAAGATGATCATAGTGATGGAAATAATTTTCAAAGCTTACTCCACATGGAGGATTCCAGCTGCTCTTTGACCAATCCAAGATCAGCTCTCTACGGTCCAAAATCAACTGGACTTCACTTATTCGGGTGCTGACAATCATATATCCGCCCTGGAGGAGGAAGTAGAAGTTCTGAAGAAAGAGCGAGCTGAAAGTGCCAACCTGCTTGCTGTATATGTTGATAACCTCGAGCACATGGACCAGTCCCACACCTCGTTGAACCAGATTAACAGAGATCTCTCAATCTCTTTCCAGACCTTTATTGATGATGCCAAGAATGGGAAAGAAATGAAGGAGATGGTAGCTGAAGCTGAAACGGTGGAGCAGCCGAGCCATCAAGATGAAAAAGCGGCAAGAAGAAGAAGAAAGCTTGCCGAGCACTAGTCGAGGAGGCGGTGAAGTCTGCAGCAGAAGAGTGCCTAAGAAAAGGGCCAGTGAAGCTAAAAAAAAGAAGATAACTGCATCGTTAGCCAAAACCGTGGATCCTTCCGAGGATATCTACCTTGCATCCTTTCATATCGGAGCTTCATTTGAAATGTTAGGAGATCCTATCCAACTAGAAGCATGGTGGAGTAAGAGACAGTAAGGTAGAGAAATTGATAAGTGATGCACATAATGCGCCAGCAGCTACTTCCCAGAGAAAGGATGCTGTCAGCAAGAGGAGTGCTTCAAGAAAATTCTAGAATGAATGAACGTTAACGTCTAAAGACGATTATTAACGTTTTGAGATGTTTCGAACGTTAACGTCTAGAGACGATTTGAAAAATGGGTTTAATGATCAGGAAATTATATTATTTAATTTCCTATGATTATTTTATATAATTAGAGTATTATTAAGCATTAAAATCAATGCTAAAGCATGAGGAACTCGATAATGCCAATTTAGTTATTTTCGAAACCCTAATTCGAAAAACTAGGGTTTTCTCACATGAAATGATACCATTAAATTTTCTTATGATATAATTTATTATCTAAACCATATGTTATGACATATATGAGTATGAATGGCATGAAAATTACTTATGTACCTTTGTGAAATAAAAATGTCGTGACTTACATGTTATAGCATAGTTCACGTTATTTTCGTACATGCTTTCCTATGTGATGATTTTAATTAATTAAATGATATGTGTTTATGTTAGGATTATATTTTGATTAATACATACTATTATTACACAACAAAAATTAAAACCCACCCTTTGAACCCCCATGGCCGACGGCTACAACACCCATGGGGATGCTTGATCTTTTTTTTCATTGCCCAATACAATGAGAGGCTTTTTATACTAGTTAATCATCATAATCCCACTACCAAGAGGCTGCCAATTATTTTATTATATTTGTGTGTGTGTGCCGTGTAAAGAGAGAGAGATATAGGGGGGAACTCTTCTCATTCCTCCCACTTCACTCATTATACTCTCTCAAAACACTACAACACTCAAAACACTCTCCTCCCTCCCCCATTTTTGAAAATTTTTAGTTCATTTCTTCTTCTTCTCTCCACAAATCTTGATACCTATACATTGCTCTTTGATTCCATACTATTTCAAAGGTAAGACTATACCATGGGTTTCGATTTTATTCTTCCTTTTTCAAAAATTTCGAAGGCATGTACTTAGTGTGTGTATATGTCCTTAATGTTCTTGTTTATGAGATATTGTTTATATATATGTTCTTGATGATTCTTGTTTATAAAAATAAGAAAATGTATATTAGGATTGATATATGTTATTGCATGTGAAAGATTTGAAAGGATCTAACCAATATATATTAAGTTTGAACCTTAGATCTTGT